>JAVSBS010026156.1:0-87940 GCA_033124195.1 Coracias cyanogaster | reverse complement strand
TTGTCTCCCACACAGTCCAGGAACCTCCTGGACTGTTTCCTGTCTGCTGTGTTATATTTCCAGCAGATATCTGGCAATCCTAGATGTTAGCAATTTTGTAAGAAATGCCATTTATTTGAGCTATCTATGGCCTGACTTGTTCCTGCTGCTGCCTATATGTGCTTTTACTGCAGAGAGATTTCACTAAGCCAATTGCAGGCTGTAATACATTCATATACCAGAATACACATCACATGTAACAGTGAATTTATGGATGTAATTTGGAACAAATAGTTACCCAATCCTGTTGCCTGGCTAAAGTTACCATAAAACACTCATAAGGCAATCTAAAAATGTTAATATTTACTGACAACTTACTCCAGACCTCTCAGCTTTCTGTGGTGATGAAGCATGAACACACCATGCTTTTAACCTCTGGAAGGGGCTGTATGATTGAGCACTAGATCATGCTGGTGACCACAGGCATTGAGGTTACAGAACTGACATAGCTGAAAGGAGGGGGGTGAAAATCTACAGCTGAGGAATGTCTCATGCTAAACAGAAGGGAATCAGCAGCCTATTATTTGTGGTCTGTTGGCCTTTCCAAACTTGTTTGCCCAGGGCATTCCTCCCCGGGGTAGTATGCCTACCTCACTCCCGTGACATAGCTCATTCTTTTCCTGCCACTTCTCCCAGTGTTACAAGAGATTACCCAACTGGGAAGGTTGCTGAACTGGATGAAGTCAAAGCTTAAACTGAAAGAGAAGTATACATAGAAACCTGTAACGCTTTCCCTTTCCAGTTTTATTGGTGTTCCTTTTCAAAGTGCAGACGTTTTCTGACAGGACAGTTGCAGGTACAAGCTCTGCCTCAGTGCCTGAAGCTAATATTGCATTTCTGATGAACCAATCAGCCATTCAGTCCTCATTCAGGCAAACAGTATAATTTTCATCCAGCTGTAAAGGTCTCTCTATGTTGTGCAGAATTCTAAACACTGATTCTTCATAACTGACCATTGACCCTGAAATTACTTCTCTTAACAATCTGAGTGCTTCTCAAAGGTCAAAGGACTTATAAACCACAACAATTTTGGTCTATGCAAGCTGGGCAAATACAAATTTCACCATTACAAAATTGAGTCTGTTTTTACCCCAATAACCTCAGAAAGCAGAACAGCTCATGTGTTTTTTCCTCTTTCTGGGGGAGCTGACTGGAGTGAGGGAGTCGTCTTTATATTTGTTTTGTAGAATATAATGGAAACAAAGAAAACCATCCACTCTCCACAACGGATAGACTTTTGAAGCCTCTTTTTTCCCCACCACAGATTAACTCTTTCCCTGGCTGCGTGCATTTCTTCTTCCCCAGTTTCTCCTGCACATAGAGCTCAGTAAGTGAGAAACAACAAAATTAAACACCACAATAAAAAGCTATAGCAATGCAAAACCATGGATGTGACCTGTGAGTATTTTCAGAAAGAAGCACCCCTTGAAAGTTAATCATAGTTCCTCCATCGCTCTCTCACTTTTAATACTTCTGCCTTTCCTGTCTTGCCATGCCTCTAACCATCCCTCTTACCCACTGCTCTTTCCAAGCAGGGCTCAGGGAGGACAGTTGCAATGTGCTTGGACAGTACTCCCTTTACAAGCTGTTATGGCCCCCATCCAGCCCTGGGAGATTATATTTTTAACTCTTCTACTGGCTCTGTCTCATTGTGATTCTCTTCTCCCAGAAACAACAAGAGGAATTCAATTCCCTGCCTTCCATACTACATCACCGACGGGGAATTTTTTTGTCATCTGGCTCCATATCCCAGCTGCACCACTCCTCTTAAATGTTAATTATACTCCACTGAAACGTCTTTTCTCTCTTCCAGTCTGACATAATTTTTAGGACCTTTCTATTTCTTAGAGTTCTTTTCTTGCATTTTCAATACATCTGTTGTCACACTCTCCATTACCAATCAACTTCTTTCCTTCCATGCTTTTGCCTTCAGGAATCTCCCTCACCCCCCCAATCACTCTGATGCTTCTATACTCTCACCCTCTAACCCCATCCCTCTTTCCCTCTCCACTCCTCTTGCTGTTGGCTACCCTTTCAAGTCTCATTCTAGAAAAGTACCATGCAAAGTTAGTTCACTCAGCTCCCACTGTTAGCTAAAAAAGCCCCTCAGAGCCAAGTTAGCACATCATTCAAAGACAATATGTCAAGGAATGCAAATTCCTCTGCTTGGCAGAGAGCACCATCCTTCCTTTTACTTCATGCAGTGCTCAGCTGGATGACAATGCTTTAGAAGATGAATGGAGCCACATTAAAAGAAGTTTAGTAGTGTGGCTTGTAGCCATTTATACATACATCTAATACTAACAGATATTTTTCCCATAGACTGAAGATCTAGTATTGTCTACTAGTGGAGATGTATGGTAACTCCAAGCTGATGTTTTTCTTCTTGTTTGTATTTATTAGTTGTAGAATTAATCCTCAGCAGGTTTAATATCTGCTACCATAAAACCTCTAAAGATTTCAGATGGGTAAAATGCAGCCTACTTGGTTTGTATGGCTTTGATTAGTAAAACAAGTGGGTTTGACCAGCAGCACTGCATCCTAAATCGTGCTATTGTCCTGCTGAGCAATTTATTGTAGTTACCAGTAAGAAACCATAGGTGAGGTATGGGTCGAGTAATGGGAAACGTAATAAGTAGTGACATATATTACATATTTCTTCAGTTTGAATGAAGTGACATGTAATTGAGATTAGGATTCACTTTCCCTCCTCAGATAATCGCAAGCACTAACATTTGCTCTGCAACATCCTGCTTAGAAACTTTGAGTCACCTAACCCACAGTATACACATTGTTCCTCACAAAGGATATAAACTTTTCAATTACTTTGACTGTCAAAACAGACAGCAAGAAACTTACATCTTCCATTCACATTTCATCAGTGTATACAAATACAGCATGTTTTCTCTCAGTGTTTTGTGTAGCTTTTGCAGAAAGCACTTGACAGCTGAACAGGAAAGTCATTTTCATATCAGGAGCTAAGACAATGACAACAGAATTATGACAAGTTCCTTCATCTACCATTTCTTTTGCTGAGAGTCTAATTTTTTTCAGCAGGGTTTCTTTTTACTTTTTTCTTGGTATAAATGCAAATGAGCACATGCAAAATGAACATGAGAACATGGAGAGTCACCTTAATTAAACAAAGGGAAAAATTTAAGTCGAGGTCACCTTGAATATATGAGTAGAAAAAAAAAAGGAAAATAAATTCCATTAATTTCACAAGGCATTTGAAGCAGATGTTTTCTGGCCTGCATGCATTTCAGAGTTGTTCAAATGCTTCTATTCTCAGACAAAACCAATGTTATTAAATTTGGTGCTTCTTCTTTACAAATGTCACAAGATGCCCAATTTTGTGTGGTTGTCGTTATGATCTTTATGACTTCAGAGTGACATCATGAATCCCCATCTTTGACAATCTGAATGCAGCAGAGGCATTAAAGAGCCTTTTTTTCTGTAGCTCAAAGTCAATGTCATAACATGGGAGTTTCAGCTCTGAGATAAACTGACTTTATCAATAGAATTTCAACAAGCCTTTTAGTGGCGACACGTTGAATCCTCAAGTTGCTCTAGCCCTGAATTCTCATTGCTGCTCAGCAAATCTCCTCTCCAAAACCACACAAAGAAGCTCTAGGGAATGCTTTCTAGGAATTGCTGCTTTGCTCAAGTATTTCAAGTCACTTGACCTTCAGCATTACAGCTGCACTCAGGGTGAGCTTGAGCATTTCCAGGAAATGTGATGCTTACTCAGCCATGCTGCTTGCAGCAAGTAAAATATTTATTTTCCTAATAGCTAACATTCTCAGTGGCAATAATTATGCTGCCAAGTTTACATTCTGTTGTTAAATTGTGTACTGGCTTAATTAATAAGATATACTTTATTCCAACTTCTTCCTCAAGCTACATTTTAAGTAAAAGCCAAAATAAAATAACTCCCCTTGCCAAGGAAGCAGCAGTTTCATGAAGTAAGGGCTGTTTTGCTGTGCTATGGTGAATAGAGTTCACTCTGTGGTCTCACTGGGAGGATGCACAGATTAAGTACTAATCAGTGTAGAAGGATAGCAGAACTATAAAAATATCTTCTATTAAATGTTCAGAAATTGTATTTACAGAAACCATGAATCACAGAAAGTAGAGCTACAGGAGGACATAACAAGACAAATATTTACACAAATTATCTCTGCTTTTTCCTATTACAACTGGTCACAATTTCCTCAGTAACTTACCTTTCAAAGAGATTTATTGTGGAGCAACAACTGAAAGTGTTACTCATGCTTCTTTTTAAAGATTTGGTAGCAAACACTCAAATTGTTTTTCTTTTGGACTAGTCATATTCAGCTTCTCTGACCCTCCATCTGAACAAACATTAAGGTGGAAATGTCTCTAAGGCAAAGTTCTTTAAATAGTAAAAAAAAATTTATCTTTTAAGTTATATTGAAGTGTATACTATGAAAACAGTGATATGCAAGAAGAACAATCATGACAACAGACACATAGCAGAAAAATAAAATAGTTTAAAGGCTTCCTGAAGAAAAATAAAATCTCAAATCTATATAGCATAACAATAAAGACCATACTGAAAGTACTGATCATCCAATTAATTGACTGATACCAGAAAAAAAAAACATGGGAACTTGTATGCTAGGTCAATGTTACACAGACACAGAAAATAAGAAAATGTATCTCCTCTTTCTTAGTCACCCCTTGTGGACTTAAAATCTTTTCCTATAGGTAGAGGTAGGGAAAGAACATGGGATTGAAAAAAACCTTACTATCCCTTTTTAGGCAAACAGGCAACTTTGAACATCATGATAACATGGCATCACGAACTCGTGGAGTGGTCACTTACAGGAAAACACAAAAATCAGACTGAAGCCTATCTGGCAGCAGAATTCAGCCACAAGTAGCCCTTCTGATTTTAGACTCAGATTTGAGTTTCTTAGACTTGAAGGATTAAGTACTAAGGAATGTTTATCTCAGGAAGTTTTAAGAGAGAATAAAAATTTGCATGATAATCTAAAAAAAAAAAAAAAAATCAAACAATTTGATATGTAGGGAAGTTCTTAGCTAACGGTAAAAAAAGACTCTCCCTGAATTGTACAGCAAAAAAATTATTATGGTTCAATAAAAAACCTAGCAAATATGAAGAGACCTTAGTTAAAATCTGCCAATATCTTTCAAAATACATTAAGTCATGTTAGTGAAGAATCAATAATTGTTATTTCTCTTGCTTTCACTTTATGGATGTTTAAAGATTGTGTCATAATGATGACACCCTAAAGCAGCAACATTCAATAAAGAAAATATATTTCCCTAGCAGGGTTTGGACTATGCTCTCTTGGTACTTAAACACGTTAGGGAATGTTTATTATTTCTAAGAATACTTCTGATATTGAGGAATTGCCACTTTATGATATTACCCCTGAAATACCAGGAAAATGTGTAGAAGAAAGTTGGGGGGTGGTGGGGGGTGGTGAGGGGGGTGCGGAGCTGATGATAGAGGTGTTGATAATTGTTCTTTCTTATATCTTCCAGTGTCCCGTGTGTTAGACAAGGTGTGACTGGAAACCCCAAAGACTTAAAAAGTGGATATAAGGAAATCATCCTTCTCGACCATGGATGGATGAGCAGGAAGGCACAGACCTGCTCCATTAGCCCAGGAGAAAACCAGGGGAATACTGAGGATGGTGGGTGTTCCTTGTTTCAAGATGAATGCCTTATCTGTGTGCAACTCCCTTGCCACTGTAGGAGACAGAAGTATAGTTGTTTTTGTGACTACTGTATATCCATTTGTGTTTGGTGTTATGGAGCAAAAAAATCTGGCCAGAGCTCAACAGCACCCAGAGTGGTGTCCTGTAACCAAGTGACATCCTTGCTTGTATGAAAGGCAAGGGAATGGGAAGTGATTGTAAACACTATGGTGAGAGGAAAAAAAGAAAAAAAATGAATCCAGCATAGATAATGTTCTAAACCTATCAAGGAAACGAAAGCACTTGCTAGCGTTCACTGTCCCACTTAACATAGAGCAGGTGTCTCCCATGTATGTGGCAACGACAGGCAAAACACTGCTGTTGAACAATTTCAGCTCTCTCCATCCATCATTTCATTCATCTGTCATACTGAATTATTCATTATCATTCTACCTCGCTCACATACTGTAGCTCCACTTATGCAAAGAGTTTATCGTTTACCAAGTTTCAGCCTAAAAAAACATTAGTGGAGATGAAGAAAATAACATTTCCATACAGAAACAATAAACCTTTACCTGTAATACCCATGGAGGAAAATTCACTTTGACAAGCTACTGCTTGAACTTGATGAGCATCTTAAAGCATCTTGTAATCAAGCCTACAGAGCACTGTCTATTAACATGCTTCTGAAGGATAGTTTGTTGTTATTTTATTTTAAAGCCTTATTTCATGACAGATTTGTCTTAGAATGCTGATGATAATGAAGAATATCAGGATATGCACATTATAGCTCTTTGAAATGCACTCATGAGCTGCTTCAGAACATTGTTCAGCATTTTTAAGAGTTTCAGCACAAGGCAAAGACTTGCTGTTTCTTCTCCCTTCCCCATCCCCCCTCCCACATGCATTCCTACATCACAGTGAGGTAAGTCGTGAACCACAAATTGTACAGACATTCAGGAAATCTCTTTATCACGACAAGTCACTACACGCAGCAAAAACCAGCATTACATAGCACACTTAAATAATAAATATGTATAGCTTTTGACTGGTTTCCTCTTATTTCTACTAGGTGCCACCCCGTACTTGCTTAACTCCCCTCTAATTATGCTGGCACTAAAAAGGGGGAAATCTGCTGCATTTTATTGCCACCACACAGTAGGTAATTTCCTCAAGGCAATAGACTCCCAAGCAACTGAGAGAGACTAATCTGAGCTTCAAGTGACCATGAAAGATGGGCTGAGGAGTCCAGAACAAGAGAGCCAACTGACTCCGAGCCCTTGCAATGCAACAAGAATTTTCTCTTGCTACATCCTTAGAAAATTGTTGCCCTTTACACATCTGAGAGGAGATCCTGTCTGCACAACCATGCACACCAAGGAACAGCGAACAAGCTTTAATTTTGCTTCCTGATGCCTCAGTCTGACATGCCTGAAAGGAAGAATTGCATTAGATTCATGTTCTTTGATTCAGACTCAATTTGATTTCCACCAGAATGCCAATAAAGTGCTACTTTCAAACATTTCATTAGAAGAGCTAACATCAAAAGTTTATAGCTCCTGTGTATGTAAAACACTTTGGAATGCCATTTTATCTGAAAGACAATCTATACAGAGGGATAAGTTCTTTCTGTTTCATGTTTTCCAGGAAGACAATATCATTCCAGAAGCAGGATTGCTTTGGAGGCTAATTACGCATTCCTGCTGCAGGTTTAAAACTCTCAGTGTTTCAGAATACAGCAGCAGAAACAAGCACATCTAGGATGATGGGTCTGTCAGTGTTTATGATAAAACATTATCTGCACAGGGTTACAGCATGATCTGGGTAAAGTACTGTGCTCTGAAAGGGGACTAGTCAGAGCTGGGAGAAAACTGATTTGACAAACATTAAAAAAAGTAACCCTATTTTTCTGTGTACCTTTCAAAGAGAGACTAGGATACCAAAAGGACTGCATGCATTTGTTTTGCTCCTTTACTCGAGAAACAGATCCTCTAATTCGGAATGGAATTTGTGCACTTAAATGATCTAGTTCCTCGTTATGTGATTAAATTGGATGTCCCATCAGAACAAAAATTTATAGAAGAAACTCATTTAAGCACACTAAAAAAGAAAGTCCAGCAGAAAGGACTCCTTATGTTCATTATGGAATAGGGTGGGTACTGTATGAACCTAAAGCCTGAACACTGATTACTTGGTCCATACAATGAGGAGAAAGTGTCTTCTAACCCCAGGGAAAGCTAAAAAAAAAAAAAAATAAATCCTTAGCTGGAGAGGGGATGGAGATGTACCTGGAGCTAAGCAGTACTGACATAAGAGGTGGAAATCAACCCCTTTGCATTTCCCTCTACCTTAAAAAGCCCATTTCTGGAAAGAAGTTTGTATTTTGGCTCCAGAGGATATTAGGTCAAAGTTGAAACTACACAAGTACTTTATTTTAAACACAAATAAACTTCAGAAATAAACTGAAGCTTCTGAATAGTTCAGCTGTTAAAGAATAATTGCTCCCAGAAAGCTTAAAACATACCTTGTTCACACATTGCAGGGGTGAGAACTATCAATTTGATGCTTCAGCAAGTTGGCTGCAAAAGCTTTTGATTTTTGTTGTACTCCCTTTCCAAGATATCCTTTAGCTTAAAACACCTTCTAAAGTGTAAAAAGAAACCCACCTATTTTCTCAGAAAAGCAAAACATTCACTTTGTTCCACCATGCAGAGAGAAGAAAAGTTCAGAAAACTCCTCTGGGTCAAATGTCAGCTCTCTTTGGCTTCTCTTCTCTTGCTTTAAGTTCTCCAAACAGTGATCAATATTTGCTGTAAAACCCAGTCCAGAGTAGGTGAGTTAAGGATGGAGTTTCATTAATTAAATCCCTCTGCATCCCTTCCTGCTTATTTGTTCAGATCAGATCTTTGAGGTTAGCTGAGCCTTGAGTTTTATGTTTGTTTTAAGGATCACATAACTTGTATTCTCCACAGAAATAAGAATGACATTCCTGATCGTTAGAGCAAGTAATCACATTAAGTTAGAAGATGCCTCTTGCTCATCTGCTTACAGCTGATCTTTGATGACCCAGCTTGGACAGTGGCATAGACAATCAGGAAACTCTTCAAGATTCAGAGAGGAAAAAGCTTGGGACAGGGCACTTGATCAATGTCACTGCAAGTGTCAGGAGATGGTCATTACCGCTCTGTAGATTTATTGCTTAGGTCAAACCAAATTACTTTCTCTCTTCTCAAGTTTTTACTGGCTATGTTTTTAATCTCTACCCTTCTCTCATCCTACTGCCCCCTCTGCTATTTTGCAGATTGATTGTGGGCTCACGTTGATGACAAGGGAGTCACTTTGGTCAGTGGAAAGCCTGAAATTTTGACAAAACTTCTACTAGAAATCAGGAGAAAGGTATCTTCCATTCTAGGAAAATATTCTGCACACAAACTCATACCTAAAAATAAAGGGAAGAGCCATTTGTTGTGCTTGTACTGGTTCAGTGGCACAGATACGATTATTTTCAGGTGATAAAGCCTTTCTCTAACACAGCAGCTTTATATATCTATATATAAACACAGTAGCACATTACCCAGAAAAATCATCCAATAAAAGTGTAAGACAACAGGACTTTTATGAGGCTTTTGTGCCAAAATACAACTAAAACATACACTTCCATGGCATCATTCAAGTGCTTCACAGGAAAAGGTTGCACACAGCTAATGGATTAAACACCAGTCATCTCTTCATAAAAGCCTATTGCTAGTACTGCACTGCAAAGTCCGGGCTCAAGGAAAAAGTCTTTCTTGTTTTCAGGTTCAAAGAAGCAACCCTCCCACCCCCTCTCTATACTTTTATAAATATACATGTAGATATTCATGGAATGAAGAAATCTGAGGAGTATTACAACAGCAAAATAGAACAAGCCTTTCAAAACAAAGATATGTTTTGTTAAACCTGAGGGAACAGAATATATAAAACGTATGTATGAGTGCAGTTTTATTATTCCTTTTGTGAATTTTCTACAATTATTCAAATGAATAAATCCTATTACTTGTCACAGGGTAGGCTTTTGCCCCATCGGTACCTGGGAGCACTCAAACAGCAGACAGTCCTGCCTATAAATCTCCAACTTAACCTGCAGCACCACTACTGACAGGTTCTGGCTTCTCTACTAGGGATGAGATTGTACAAAATCTCTACTGAATTTGGTGAGAGAGATAAAGACCTATTAGAAAAAAAGATGAAACATCAAAACTAAGTGTCAGTTCAAGGAATAGATTAAAGTATAGCAAAAAAGTGCTTAAAGGCAAACATTCTGTGCTTTGAAACACAAACAGTAACATCACCAGTCAGGTTTTCAAAAATCATGGGGACGAGACCTGTGCAGCTGTATTTCTGACTTTGCCAATGATGCGTTGTAGATATATTGTCAGAAATTTCTCACCTTGTAAGAAAGTCTTCGTGTCAGGCAGAAAATTCCAAGTGTAAAGAAACCACATAACAATATCAAACCCTGTAACTGCCACTATGAGAATGACAAAATTAACCCATATTTCACAGGGTTTTTCTACTAAGATTTGATCATTATCAAAATCTTCTGGCTGTTTTTCTTCTTCCCCAAATTTTAAAGTTTGCAATATGTTTCCATTAACAGTTTATGTAGATACTGTAAACACACAACTCTGAAAGAAAGCAACCTTCAGAACCACTACAAGGTCTTTTCTCTAAAGAGCACTTTTTACATAAAAAATGTGAAATTTCTATGCATTCATTCAAGCAGTAACAGAAAACCAAGCATAGATGATGGCAGACAAACTCAAATTATCCTGGCAAGACAAAGGCTCTACTATCTCACAATTACCCCGTAGGCTTATAATATAGAAGTATATTTTATAAATACAATATTCATACTAAAAGGAGGAGGGATTTAAGCTTCATTACGAGGTCAATGTATTCCCATCACCCATCTGCGCCGTTCTTAGGGTGTTACCTCTCTAAACAGCACATTGAGATGGTGGTGCAGAGCACCACACCTAATCCATGCGCTTTGAGCCCTCCTCTGTGTGCATGACAGCCTGACCTTTGACTTCAGAGCAGCCTGTTCCGTGGGATAAGGGGACTGCCTCCAGTCATACACTGTGGATATCACGGTTTCCCATGGTTAGACTAGTCACAGAAACAGGATCAAACAGAATCAATAATACTAAGCGTGTGCAAGCAAAGAGAAACAGATTAATGGCAGAAGAGTACCCCATTTCTTATTTGGCCAAACATTGGGAATGCTATGCTGGTCTTGGGGATTCTGTACTTTTACACTAATAGCTAGTGTCCCAAGTTTGCTTTGTCATATAGATCGGAGTTTTTAAAAACAAATAGCAGATCTAGATTTGATTCACTATATATTCCAAATCCACCATGTTTTAGCTGTTCAGAAGTTGTGGTGCACTGTATTCATAATTCACTGGCAAGTTGCACTGACTCTTCTGTCAGACTGAATTCCTATAGAATCATAGAATATGCTGAACATGCTTAACTTTTGGGGAGATTTTGACAGAGGCTTATAGCTCACTGAAGTGAAATTTAAGGCAAAAGCATAAGAAGCAGATTTATTTATAATGTAAATGAAGTCTAAACTGGCATGGAACAGATCTAAGCCTAGAAACTTTAGTAGTGTTTTAATAGTCCTACCGATGTTGAGGAATAAACATGTAGTGTATAATATTATAAATTTATTTCATAGGTGGGTTGGCAGTGTTACTAAATGCAAAATTTTAATTTTTGGACAGTTATATGCTGGCAGTCACAAAACTACAAAAAAAAAGCACGGTAGGAATTCTCTGCTATTCTAATATATGTTAAAATATGATGGAGTTATTTGAATTGCACAGGAGGCTGGGGAGCAATAAAATGGGCTTGCAACTAGATTGTATAATGAAGTCCATGGAGGTTGCATAGCTGTTCAGAAAACTATATTAACATTAAAAAAAACATAATTAGGAAGGCAAGGCCTTAATTCTAGCAATAACTTTCAGATTTTAGAATACATATTATTTTACCTAATAAGAGTCAACTTTTCTAAAGAGCTTCAAAAGAAAGTAGAAAACAACATCTTTGATAAGGAGAGACTTTGCTTCTTTTTAGCCATCTACATAAGTGAAGTGTTAGAAATAAAAGGGAAGAATTATACTTCATAATGCCTTTTACAATTGCACAACATCAGGAAAACATACTTTTGGTCATTGCTACATTTCTATTTTATTACATAGCTTACACAATGCCAATGAACAAATTGATTTCTAATCATCAGACTAGAAAGATTCTGGAAGAGCTTCCTGGCAGAATTAGTGGAGATAGGAAACCCGACTGAGTAATTAAAACTGATCACAATATTTTCATGAACGAGATTGCTTCATCTGATACAGAAATGACTGATCGTGCAGAAGGTTGCTTTTGGTGTAATATGACCAATTTACTTTTCTCCCTCTCTGAGCACAGTTTTATGAAAGCTTGTTATGTTTCTCTTATTAATTTACCTGAGCATATAGAACAATGGAATACAAAAACAAAAAAACCAAATATTGGTGCACACACCTGCACACCCACCAAGCCACAAGCCATTTGCATTTCTGAAGTAGCAGCTTCATTGTCAGAACTACCTGGGAACAGAAGCCAGACTGAAATTCTACACAAACAAAACAATATGAGCAGCTCAAGCAACAATATTTCCACCATGAACTGCTAAGTCTTGGAGCATAACATGCACAGGTGGGATTTTGTTTTGGTACATTATCAAGAGAAAGGCAAATTTTACAGAGCAAGATGAATGGCACCCACAACATTTGCTGCATAGCTTGGTTCCAGCCAGTTTAGGTATATCATTATTTCTCCAACTTATTTCCTATGTTCACTCTATTGGGATAACATTCCCCTCTCAAAAAAAAAAAAAAAAAAAGGGAGCATTATTAGTGCTCAAACTCACAGTTTTCTCCAAGCCAGCAGGGCGCTGCACCTTTCCAAGAGACATAGGTGTGCAGACAGCACGAGGGAACCCAGGCCCCCATAGGCTTATTGGCCAAGTCATCCAGGTTCTCCTAATCACTCCTGATGCAGCACAGCCCCTCTTCACAATCCACTAATCACAAGATAGCCCTATTATTTTTCTCAGCCGGTCCAGAATACTTCCAGGTGACTTAATTAAGCAGACATCATTAAATAACACTTTAATTACTAGCCTGATTAAGACAACTGCATGCCTAGCTTTCAAGCCAAAGAATTGTAAATAAAAGCAAAAAACACTTAGCATTGACAATACTTATAGCCTCTTTTGTTCCAGCCCATTAATCACCGTCTCAGGTTAGGGAGTTTAAGAACAATTTGGCAATACTATAACTTCAATGAAGCTCAAGAAAAAAGTAACTGTTTCTTTTCTAAAATGTGTAGATATGCCTTGAGCTATACTTCAGAAAAGGTTTAGAATTCATTTCTAAGCCAGAAACTGTAACAATACATCTTATTATTAAATGTGAAACACAGGGGTTCTGCTGCCAAATAAATCTCTAGTAGTACAGAGTCCTCCAGGACTGTCTCCAGTTCCACTTCCGAGTTTTTTTCATTGCACGCTGCCTAAGGCCCAATTCCTGCAGTAACTTCGCCCACCTCCAGAGCCTCCCTCCTCCACCTCCTCCCTTCCACTCCCATTGTTCAGTTATTTGTTAAATCATTTTTGTCAAGATAATTGGAGTTTCCAAAGCTTGATGCACCAGTTTAAGGTGAAAGGGACATATTTACTTTCTCACACAGAGCCAGTGAATCAATTTCCCTCCTGGCAGCCTCCCTCTTATAAATATATTTTTCTCTATTTTTACTTAAAAGCTCATAAATACCTCTTTGGTGGATAAAGTCTCTAACCTTTGTGCTTCACTGCTGCCCTTTTGTGAATGATAAAATGAATTCACTAAAGGTATAGACTTTGGAAAGATGAATTGTGTATTTAAACAAGTCGGCCTTCAGCACTCCCTTCCCTATTTTGCCTCCTGCAGAGCTTACCCATCGCTCTTGTGCCTGCACCCCTTCCCTGTGCCCAGGGCATTTTTGAACGGAGGTGAAAACACCTGACACAAAAGTATCTTTTTCCTTCTAGACACAGAACATGGACAAATATCTGCTAAAGACAATGCATACTATTTTTTGCTTCTTGACAGTTGGAAAGTTTGTGATCAATGTCACCAGGACTGGGTGGATATCTGGAAAAGCAAAGTATTTCCATTACATCTGCTACACTGCAAACTGTCCTGGTGAAAAGCTGATCAATGGATTAAACACATTTCTTCCACCTTTGTTCCTTGGTATACTTTTTTCATTTCAGATTTATGAGGATGGAAGCATAACAATCTTATTTTTTTCTAAGATATTACAACAGTTGAATTGTGATAAACTCATTAACATTAACTTTGGACTGTGACCTAAAAAAAAAAGTTTTTCTCTGAGATGACTAAAGAAGCTTTAACTTTACATTTTTCATAAGGAAAAGGGAGGGCAAGAGTAAGTACATAGCTGTGGCTTGCAAGGAACTCACATCTTGGAGTCTGTTAAAGCAAACCGTAATATGGACGTATACTTGCCTGGATATTTAATCACCTGAATGCACCTCTGGCCCTACTTCACCCTTCATCCTAAAAACCCACATTTGCACACAGAGACACATGAAAATCCATCTTGCCTCATACGAAGTATCAAGTGCCACAGACTCCACTCTAAAAGCGTCACCTCCTTAACTGGCATGGATTCCAATTTTAGCTTTAGAAGACCATTCATTTTTAAGAATTCCCTTGGAGATTTCAAAAATGAAGCTGGAAAAAGTCAAGATAAACTTGTTCATACTTTGAAGTTCGTCCTTCCTTTTAAGCGTGAGGGTGGACTGGAGACTTTGGGGGTGCCTTCTGACCTGAATCCTTCTATGTTCAGTCCTTGCCATAGATGTCCAAAGGACTTTCCAACATAGAAGCAACAGGTACTATCTGGCACTGACTGTATTTGCATCAATGTTCCAAAATAATTAGTGTTTGTTAAGTGATTGCAATTAGATCTGTGTGCTGGGAATGTAAATGCTACTGTGTGTTACCTGGGAATCGCTGGCTAAGAATTTACGTTGGAAAGTGACGTGTCTTATTCTTGTAAAAGTTAAGTAATGCTCACTTTTACATGGAAATAAGAGTAAATAAATCTGCAAGTAACTATATTGCAAAGCTATAACAAATTACTAATAAATTATTTTACCTGCATTTTCTTTACTGCATGGACAAATCAGGCGGATCAACCACTAATAAAGTTTTTCTCTCTCAGATATTTTATTTTATACATACACATAAACAGACATATTTTTAGTTCAGCTTGCAAATATTGAGCACTTCATTTTTCAACATCTCTCAGCGTGTTGCTAGAACAATAAATACCTTATTCAGAAGATTTGTCCATGCAAGGTTGTTTTGTTTTCACAAACACAGATGCGTTCCCATATAAAAAGCACGTTCTAGTCATTCTATTCCCCTAGCAAGTTATTTTTATAAGACAGTTTGTCTTCAGTGCTAAGGCCATGTCTGAAAGTCTCTGCCCTCCCATCACTGATTAAAATCTAGTGTTTTAATTAATTTGTGTTCACTTCCAATAGGGTGTATAAAATGAAGAAAGGTTGTAGCTTCCTTGGGGTTTTTTTGTACAAGAGTGGAACATATACAGTAATGCTCTGCAGTGCCCCTTTCTGCAGCACTCTTGAACAAAGGACTTCAGCTGCCATTAGAGTGTCTCACTGACACCCATAAGAACTCATAGTTTCAGCAATTGTTCAATTATTAGATGTTTCACTTATCTGAGCTTGTAGCACAAAAATGGTACAAACTCCTCATACCTGAAACTTCCCTAGAAATGAAAGGATGATACACAGTAGTTTCTTCCTTTGCTTGCCACAGTTTTCCAGAAAATTAATTTTTTCTCTGCCAAAACATTTCTACTCTTCAATGATTCTCACAGAGATGTTTTTCAGGATAGATCTTACTTGTTATTTTTTCTATTCTTGATCTAAGGAGAACAATCCTTCATTCTTTTCCTTTTTAAGGATCAATACCTTAATGGTGGGTGGTTCTAAAGAGATACTTGCTGGAACAGTACCACAAGTGCTTGAGGACTATTACTGACAAAAGCTCAAAAAACAACTTGTTTAAATAAATTAGGACAATTTGTACAATTAGCAAAGAGAAGAGAAAAGTTGCAGATTGTTTCATGAGGTTTCCCCCAAAATGAATCCAATGTGAAGAACAAAAAGTACACTTGGTAACAGGGAGGTGTCATTAAAATGAAGCTGATAAAAGAGTTGAGGATAAGGCCTAAATTTGTTATTTGTGGTATCATCTGCTGTACCATTCTTATGCTACAATGTAACACCCAACCAGTTTAGTGCAACACCAAGGTAGAGATTAGGTGAAACAGCAACAGGAAGCGATTCTAAGGTTATGTGCCAAAAAAATCCAGAAGCCCCAAATTAACTGAGATTGAGCCATTAACCCCACAAAGATTCAGTTTTTATTTACACTACACAGAGGTCAAGAGTTTAATAACCATTTTATCAGTATGGATTTGCAGTCCTTTTGTAAGTCTGTGTTGTAGCCCTAATGCTAAGTAGATGTACAAGTTCAGAGTGTTAATTATTCAGTCAGCAGAAGCAGAAATGAAACCTAATTTGGAAGGAGGTGCAGCATTACTGTCAGCGACCTTTCTGGTTTAATTACAAGCCCCTGTGTTGGCTTCTTCATGGATTTCCTGCTATATTTTTAATATATTTAACTCCAAGCTCTTTAAAATGTTTGCTGTAATAGATAGTTTAGGCTAAAAAAAATTAGTCTGCTTTACAAGAGGAGATTTTAACTCCTATAACTTCCTTGATTTTTCTAAACAGAGTACTTAGAAAACAGCCCATTGGCATTTTTACCTCTGAAGGTTCAATGACATTTGGCACCTCCTGGAATTCTTTTTCCCTAAGTGGAAGTTTTAAAGTTTAAGAAAGGTAGTTTAGAGCAGAAACAGATCAAAATATAGTTCTACTAGAATTTTTTTCTATGTTCTGTCCTTTATTTTCCACATCCACTCTGTATCACATAGGCTACATAACTGACAAATCTGATTTTGCAGGGAAACTCTTTTTATCAATTATTTTTTAGTTTGTTATATCTATTGAAGCACATCAAAACATATGCTAAACTGAAAGCACTGAAATACATCAGAAAATTTTCTCTAAGTTGTTATGCTTTTTAAGAAAAAAAAATCAAACTCTCATAAAAGTGTCTTAAGTATGAGAAAATGAAAGAATTGAAAGTGGTTTTATAAGTGTTCCAAAATGTGCTAAAAAATATTTTATTCTCAAAATCTGTGTGAATTTTTCATTTGTTTCACCAAAAAAAAGAAAAAAATTTCATTTAACCAGTGGAAAAAAAATCCCATCAACTTTTCAACACCAACCAGTTTTTCAAAAGTAAATAAATAAATGTGATATGTTAAAAATCTAAACAGCAAGTGATACGGTAGCATGCCTGACTGAATCTATGCCATTATGATTCTTTAAATGAATTCACAAAATTAGCTGTAAATGTTTGCCAAAAGAAGTCCTTGGATAATATAATACATCCATTTTAATGTCTCCCATTTCACAATAAACTGACTGTGAAACTGCAACACAACAGTCATTGGCCAAGAGTACTGCTGTGAACCTGAAGTGATCAACCTGTATATTACAACTAAGAATAAGAGGAAATTATAAAAGTAACATATAGATTTAAAGCCAGCAGTCCCACTTAAGCAGCTTTTAGTATTATTCCAAGTCCACATATTTGAAAATGGTTATATAAATGACATACTAGTGAGAATATGAAAAATGTTATTTATTGGTGCTTAGTATTAAGTAAAAAATTATTTCAGTAACTAAAGCCCTCAGGCTGAGTATTCATTGTAATGTTACATGTCATTGCTCAGGCAGCTTATGATACAAACTGAAGCTACTTTTTCTTCTTTAAAGCAAAATTCTTGTAAACTGAGAACTGCCCTATTTCCTCCTAAGCCTGAACTAAGTAAACATTTCCAAAACTCCCATCTTTGGTATTCTGTCATTGTTGTTGTACATTCTCTGATGGTATTTGAAGACCTTTCTTAGTTCAGAAACAAATGTGGTTTTTTCCAAGTTTGTAATTATTTCTTTAGCCATTAGAGGTTTCTGACTTTCAGTCAGCTGCTCAGTAATTAGTGACAGGCTTGCTGTCAGCTCCTGTGCCAAGGCAGCAGTGGGAAATGCATCACCACCTGCAGCACCTGTACAACAACCTCACCTGACAGAAGCGTGGTGAGGTGAGGGCCAGCCAAGCGTGGTCTGATTTGGGTTGGCCGTGGGAAGGCATCCTCAGAGTCCCTGGAATTGTGAAATGTGGTGATTGTCATCATAAGCCATGTGGTAACTGACTTGTGTGAATTTACGCAGCCTTGCTAATACTTACGGGAAGTATTATAATTTTGCTAAAGCCTCCAGGATGCAGACTCTGCCCACTACATATCATTTGTCAGATCAGTTATTAACATCGTATTATTTGGTGTGTCAATGTGGAAGTAAAATTTATTGCACTGGCTATGGATTTCAACGTTTTGATAATATACTTCCAAATGTTTCTAGATATTTGAGGAAAAGAGGGAATACCAGTCAGTTGAAAAGAAAGTTACAGATATTAGACCCCCCATGTTTTACCAGGATTATGTCAGATTTTGGCACAGTGACTTTTCCTCTTCCTCCTGCTAAGCAGCCTAACCAGGAGATATTCTTTCATTTTTTCTTCTGTACCTTACAGTCATATATGTAATATTTTTAAACACCAGTGCTGTAGAGGACACAAGAATGATGAAACTCCCAGCAGGTACAGAAAGCACTCAGCACTGTGTGAAGGCACCTTATTCCTAGTTTGGTCCTGCATTAATATATACTGGAATTGAGAAAGAGTCAGAGCATACAATAGAAAAATTGGGGTGATGTCTTTACTGGAGTAAAGGCACTGAATGTTATTAACAGAGACAGTGATTTAAACATGACCCACAACATGTACAACAGTAGCTCAAGCATGCGTTTTCTAAAGATATAACCATTTAAGTCCACCTTTGGAACAGTACTATAATATGCCAGGGACAGATTAGGGAATGTTAAATCAAGTCACCAGCTTACTCTGATGGAGATCTCAAAAAGGAGAACTTGCCCACACACATGGGTACCTGTCCCAGAGAGCTACTCCATGGTCAGGTCTCTTCCTCAGAGCAGCTTCTCAGTATGTAATGACAGAATAACAGAAAGTCTGAGCACACAATACAACAAATGTACCAAGCATCAGCTTCAGAGGAACTGAATCCTGCATCAGCTTTGTGAAGCAACCAGTCCCATTCCCATGTAATCTCCCTGCCCTCCTAATTGATTAGGAACCATTAAAAGTAGATGCACTTTTAACCTTGTTCACATATTTGCTGGGAGCAAAATCAAAATGGCTAAAAAAAAAAGCAACCTTCAAAACCAGAAGGATAGAATTCATCTGGAGACATGGGAGGAAAAAAGCCCAGGGTCTCACAATATTTGCTAATAATGCCAATGGCTTTGTGCTCCCTTGGTGAGCTTAAAAAACACAAGTAAACTCAGAACATCATCAACTTGAGCTAGACTAAATCAATACCGGTAAATATTCTCAGAAGGTTACTTTCCTATTCCTACTACCAAAAAACACACAAGGATTTGACAAAAAGGCAAGAAATAGCAAGCTAAATGACATTTTTATCCAACTACATTCACACTTAAAACACTGAGGATAAAATACTTAGTGTTTCAAACACAGGAGATGGAAGCACAAGTAGCAGCTGATTCCAGGTTTGTTTCTTGCTTGGAGCAAGGCAACTGCTTCTCCACACATGGAAACAGAGGCATTGGTGGGGGGACTGGCATCCTTTCTAGCCCCATTCTGCATGGATTCAGCTGATTTAATCCACTCAGCTCAGGAAAGCCAAGGTGTCTGAATGGAGTTTTTCTTCCAAACCTGAGAAGCGGACAATGGACAAAGCCAGCTGCTTGCAGGTGAATTTGTGTGGGAGTTGCCTGGCAACTCACAGCAGGAAAGAATTTAAATCTAGCATTAGCAGCTCATTTTAGAGGAGATGAAACTATGCCAGGAGTTTTTATCTGTGAGAACAATGGAAAATAGCTTCTTTGTAAAAACAGTACCTGAAGAATATATCTAAAGCATACCTTTGTCCAAAGGGAACCATAATGGACTTAACGTATGCAACAGAATATGAAACTCAAACACTAATATGAACTCCCTGACATTTGCGTACAGGTTCAGAATTCCCCAAGTCAAGCAAATAAGGTACAGTTCAAATACCAATGTTGTTTTTTTTTAATTAAAAAGACCAGTGTAACCAAAGGAGGAATAAGGCTATTGATAAGACATAGGTAGGTTGTGGTAGGTTACAAGTCTTCAGAGTAGACTCTCTTCCACACTGATGTCAGCAGGTAGCAAATAAGTGGAAATATCTCTACACTCTAAAAAGCTATATAGAATTATAAGCTGTAGATGGACTGAAATAGATATGCTAAATATTTCCAGTGATAATACTTTAAATAAGAATTCAACTTCTGAGAAAAAAAAAAAATCCAACACCAAAAACATTGAAATTTTTTGCCTTGTTTGTATTTTCTACTGGGGAAAAAAACCACCAATGACACACGAAAAGGAATAGAATAAATGAAATGTTTCATTTCAGGGTTATTTTAATCCGAGTCAGAATATTTCTCTTCACTGAATTGATCTGGACAGCTTTGTTTTCAATCTACCTTAATTGAAAATATGAAAATGAAATATTACTTTTTTCTCATAAATAATTCCAAATTGCTAGCCCATAAAAGATTGGAAGGTCTTAGCTTTTTGTGTTCCGACTGTGTACAAAACAAATATTTCTATGATATATCTGTCAAGTTTCATTTGAAACAAAATACATCCTGTACAGCTGCAAAACCATTACAAAAAACTTCAAAGTAGCAAACTCATTATTTTAGTCTTTCTCCTACCTCATCACTGATATTCTGTGTAGCTTTTGGCATATTACCAGGGGACTGAATTTTAAAATGCAACTTTAAGGTGGCTGGCATTAGGCATGCAAAATTTAAATTTTAACCGGAGTGGCTGGTTAGTCACCAACACTCAAACTGGAATCTCTCCCCCTGCCAAGTTTCATAAATCCTGTATATCATTGAAAAGTAACAAACTCCAATGTCCTTGGTGGCTGCTTTTGATAGTTTACTCACTGAATGCTGTGCTTTAGTTTACCAATTGTGATTCTCAGGTGTAATTAGCTATAAATTATCAGAGAACAAAAGGTGCTGTATAAATGCAAAATATTTCATAAAAATAACTTCCACTGACTCTTCTTTGAAACACTACATGTCCTCCATGAAGAGCACTTTTCAGAAATATGAGACTAGAATGGTGTAACAGTTGACATTATTTTGTCCAGCACTAGGATGAAACACCATGTCACCTACCACATTCAAATTAGAATTCAAATTAGAACTAAAAAAATCTCATAGGTCTAATCTCTAATATTCAGTAGTTTTCTGAAGGAGGGAAGCAAGTTGATGTCTGTCCTGAATAAAGTGCAAATTGCATACCTGGTGCTGGTTCTGCAGTAGTCAGGAAGATAACATCACTAGGAACAAGTCTCCAGTATTTGCAGAATTCTAGGAAAAAATATTTAAAAATGAAATGAGATCACAGTGTCATATATTTATGCCGCAAAATAATGTGGAAAGGCAATATACAAGACAAGAGAGAAATGAATGAGTAGCTGTGTTTATATTTAAATATGTGGCATGGAGCAGCAACATTTTTCTGAACTCTGCAAAAGCTTGAGATTATAAATACAATACACCAATAAGAATTTTCCAAGACAATTTTTTCCTATATGCCTAGAATACTCTTCTTTGCTACTATCAGGATACAAGCAGGATTCCCCCACTGATTGCTAGTACAAGTTCATTAAGTTTGCAGATCAATCAAGGAAGGATTAGAAGGGGAAAAAAAGGCAAGAATAGCCAGAGACATTCTGGTTACGATACCAGTATAAACCACTATGATCAGAAATTAGGTGATCTAATTCAAATATGACTCTACACAGAAGTTAATTACATCAAAATGCTAGGCTGTGCAAGGGAATACTGTCATACACAGCAAATGACAGACGCGCTGAGATTGCAGGTGAGGGGTAGAAAGAGCATCACAACAATACACATTTCTTCTGGTTAGTGACTTGGCAACACTTCTCTTCTAAGATGAATCCAAAGAGAGAAGGCACTTGCCACTCAGCAACATTTTCCCTCCTGAGAATGTGACCATTTGTTTTAAGACAAAATCTGGCTTGTAGGCTATGAAAATGCAAAATATGACTATAGTCCAGGTTTCATTCCAATAGGGAACTGACATGGAGTGTTATGCACTTATCTGAAGTAAAGATGAATAGCAAAGCTCAAAACAGGGGGAATAATCTCCTAAATTTAGCCTCTTTTGAGTGTTTGAACATTCAGGAAGGAAGTTGGAAAAGTGTCAGTGTAAAGGTTTACACTTCTAGCAAAACGCTGTGACTGCCAAAGCAGCCAGGAAACCTTCCTTCAAAAATCTCAGCAAAACACACCTAACTTGACTCTTCTTCACTAGTCAACATTTGTAGTTAGTGTGAGAACTGTTGTATTAGGGAATTCCTAAAACTTACTAGTTCCTTGTTAGCATAAACACTCCTGGATAATTGTTGCTGGGGGAGAGCTGTAATGAGGGAAGCCTTTAATTTCTGCCCTTAGCCATAACTGAAATTATTCCTTCACATAAACAAGCATCAACCTTACTTTAGCCCCAATACAATCTTGATTGTCATTTGGGTTGAATAGGGAAGAGTTGTATGCATCTTTCAAAACCCAAAAGCACTAGCTGCGTGTAGGCAAAGAAAAGCAAAACCTATCTGGCATTTTTCAAGATATTAATAAACCCACCACTGCAAATACTCAAATCCTAATCTGTCCCAAAACATCACTGGTTCTTTACCTAAGATCTCCCCTGCTTGGATTTTGAGGTGTCCAAGACAGCTCTTCAATTTAAACAAGTTCAGTTCCTCATCCTTCACTTAGAACGAATAAACAAACAAATAAACCATGAACTATGTGCCTTTAAAATGCTTATGCTTCTTTATCTTGCTCTGTATAATGCCAGTGGTGGTGCAGAACATGCGAAGTGCTGGCAGTGTGCAGGCAGTACAGGAGAGACCTGCTGCTACCATGGCTGCGGGCAAGGAACTGCCCTGCAGCAAAGGCAGCACAACTACATGGTAAACGACCTCTCAGTGGTCTCCCCCGGATGTCTTTGCCTGCTTTGCTAAAATACTATGAAAATCTGGGGATATTCCAGACAACAGGGTAGGCCACAGGCAGCCTCCAGGAAGCTGCTGTAAATCTGAACACTGCTTTAAATCAGAAAGCTGCTGGGGGTGCGCCTGTCTATGACAAAAGCTGTTTTAACCTCTGAACCATCACAGAACCTCTTCCAGATCCTTAATACCGCACACATCTAGGTACATTTTTGGAACAACCTTATAGCATAACACAATTAACCGTGTTCACATGTGTATATAAAGCTTACATTATGAGTAATGGTGTATGAAGAATGATGTCACTAGGTTTGGGTTACTGTGGAAAAGACTTCAACAATGCTGAAGTGGCAGAGACATCATTTTTGTTTTGCTCATTCAAAAATGTTTCAGAGCTTTGCATTTTCCTGAGGCTGATCTCTGGGAAAATATCAAAATCATTGGTGCCACAGCCTTTGAAGAGATTGTGGATTTTAAATACACAGATATTTTTACTAGCATCTACTGCTAGTATCCGTTTTGATAGCAACACTTTGCAAGGAGCTGTTTTCAAGAGAGCAAAAGAACAACAGCTTACAACTTGCCATTTTAAGTTCACTTTGCAAAAGGTTTTTAAAATATACCCGTCTCCTTGGTCCTTGAAAATGTACTAAAGAATCAAGACAGAATAAAAATCTAGGTTAATGCAGAGTGAAGGATGTGCAGCCATGACAACAGAGCATGGACAGAACTTGGTATTTTCTCAGTGAGAACATTGAACTTCCCAGGGAAAATAAAAAACTACCAAAGTTCTTATCACAGCCTTGTAAACATACCAATAGCTCAGGAAATTAAGCTACTGATAAGTAGCAGATCAATTCCTTAGGAGGTAATTAAGAGAACTGGCCACCTTAATCTCATGCCTTCACTGCTGGTTACCAAAATGTTTGTTTGTAAATAGACACTTTGTTCTCTAATTAATTTGGCTGCTCAGGCACATTGGGTAATTTTATTAGAGAAACCCATTGGCATTTGTTTAGTAAATCCCCATTTTATGAGTTTTACACCTACCCTAGCTAAAACTTTTGGCCAAAAAACAAAATTCTTGAGAAAAAAACATTTTAAGAAATGCAAAAGGAAGGAAGCTTTTTCATTCATGGCTACATTTAGATAGCACACAAGAAGCTATGCATTTCTAGGATTGTCATTATTTACAAGAGAGATCTACACAAAGGTAAGAGTTAGAAGAAAGTCAACAACTTCCTCAGAATAAATCCCATTATTTGTTAGGTGTGTATCAACTCTTTAATAAATTTTAAGCTGCTTTTCTGCAGTTTAGAACCATAAGTCATGTACATCACCAGCTCATTCTCACACAAAAAAATGTCTTTGGAATTTGTATTTTAAAAACAATTTCTATTCAGATGTAGAATTCAGGATCCCCTGCTATTTTTCAAAGGCATCTCTGTATCAGCTTTATGAGGCCTCCAGAGAAAATTTACTATACTGGACAGTGACTGAAATCTGCAAAAACATCACTGAAAAAGGAAGAGATTTAACACTCTATCAAATTGAGAAATCTTTTTTTTTTTTTTAAAGATGTCCTCACTACTCAAAGATTTATGGTATAATCCAGTATTATTGGAAAGTAAAATCCATAAGGTCAATAGCAAAGTCTGAAAATATGCCTTGAAATGTATTTACATAACATGACAAATATCTGCACTAGAGTGAGATTAGAAGCATATATAAACACCTAAGTGCACACTTAGATAGTCTCATGTATTATACAGTGTCTTTCTGCAGAAGTTTCATGCACATTTGGCTTTTAGTTGTTCACTTCTTTCTCCACTGAAGGCTCAACACCACTGGTATGGAGTGTAGGAGACAGTCTCCTACCTTGCTATGTAATTTTACTTCTGCAGCATTTTGCTCACATTATATGTGATACGCGACCACAGAGAAAGTAAGGTCCCAAATAAACTTAAAACTTAGTAGAAAAAATGTTGGAAATATAATTTTGTACTTTGTGTTGTGGAAGAAGTAGTTGTTATACTTGTATCGCAGAAAGAATAATCTAAAGGATGCATCCAGTAGAGTGAGATGGCAAGTGGGTGATAAGAGACACTGCAGTGATGACGTGCCAGGAGACTGCTCTCCCACTGGAGCCCACAACCTTAGAACAGGCTTTCTTGCAAGTACCTCAGTTAGAGTACTTGTTAAATAAAGCCCATTTTGTAAAATAAAGCCCATTGCCAAGCCAAGGGGCTAAATTTAATCAAGAAGATAAGGACCCCTGGACTAAAATAAGTGTTCCAGTGAAGCTGTCAGGCATTAGACTGGAAATCTGTGACTGCATTGCTGGTATTCTTTTTTCTCAAAATGACATTTAATGTTTTCTGATACTGTAGCCTTATGGCACAAATTTTAATGCCTGGTAATGCCACTAGACTGTGCTTCTACCTGTCATGGACTTGGATAACAGAAGCATCACAGGCCCCAAGAGGAGGTTTATAAGTCATATGTCATAGAAATACTAAATCCCATGGTATAAACCAGTGGATAGATTAGAATTGCCTAAATGCTGCTTTCAAATTTCCAGTAAGGAGAAGAACAGAAGCAATATTATTTCCCTGAATTTTCAAGTGAAATAGAAGCACTTGACATGCAGAGGGAGCATGTCAAGTCCCCAGACAACTTGTCCTGAAATTCCCAAGTATATCGCCATTGTATAACAACCATCATGTTCTTATACAGCACTCTGAATTCCTTAAGAAATGAATGGCATGAGTCAGGTACACAGCTTTGCCTGATGCCAAAATAGGGCTCTGAGACAATGTATTCAGCACACAGCACAGCTATTTAATGTGCAAAAAGGCGTATTTGCAGATTAATAACCTCCAGCACTTTCACCCTGCATATTCAGTAGGCCACGGTTTAGCTCAGCCTTCTAATTAGAAGACATGAAATACCATCCTCCAACAGTGCTTTATTATGTTCTCAATGTAATTTATTTTCCTTTGGGGCAGACAGGAACGTAAGCATTTGGGAGAGTAAAAGACCAAAAGCAAGTAAAATAAAAACCTTGCACACTGGAGTATTTGTTCCAGCAAACAGCTCAGGACATCTGAGTTAAGTGCAGTGAAAGCTAACATGAGCTAGAGAAGCCCTCAGCTGGTGGAAGTCCAGATGGTTCCCTATGGAGGGGTTGCAGGAGGCAGAGGTATCTGCGGATCTGAAAACGGACCCAAGATCTGAGAGATGCATCAGCAGTCTGGGCTCTACTGCTGACTCATGGGTCCCTTGAGATTCCCGTTGCTGACTTAATTTCCCGCTCTGTAAGTATGATGGGTTCAAAACTATTTTCTCTAATTAGAAGTATTTCATTGAAGGTTTGCAATTTAAAGCCCGATACGTGCACTATGACTGACTTTGCTTTTCCAGCCTGGCAATCCAAACAAGATTAAACCCCTACACTTTATATGAGGAGTGGAGGCAGGGGGTTAAGCTGCTTATGTCCTGGCAGATTTTGGAAAAACATAAATGAGAATTTGAGGAAAAAGGACGAAGAGGGAGAAGAGTAAATCATAGACGACAACACTTGGCATTCCTTGTGAACATGCCCACTAAGAAACCCAGACTATAGAACAAAACGGCACAAACAAAATCATATTCTAATTTTTTCCGTGCAAGTTTACTTTGAAACCTGAGGGAGTTCAAGGTAAACAGCATTCCAACAGAGACAATACACACAGCATCTGACTGTTAATGAAGCTGAATAAAGAAAGTGCACGTTTCAGCTGTCCCAACAAGGTCTCTTACTGACCATGGAGCCCCCCAGAGTCCTTGAAAAGTCTGTTAAAAACACATCCCTGGTATCTTTAAAAAGATTTTGTGAAGTTCTTGAAGCGTATTAGCAATCCACCAAGGCTTGTACTAAATGGGTCACCATTTCATTAATCTCTTTCAAGAGGCTGACAAATGTACCCTGCAGGGACTCGAACCACACAGCGTGGCCCAAAGCTCCAGCTCAGCCATGAGTGAGTTTCAACCACTGCCACAGTAGAAAAACATTTCTGGTTCAGAATTCAAGTTATAAGGTTCCCTTATGCAGTATGAATAGCAGAATTTGGATTCACAAAAGTAACTTTTCAGTCTCGTGTTGCACCAAGTGAAGTCACACTATTTTAGCAAGGAACAGTGTTTGCGGAATCTGCATGGAATTCTGGAATCAGCTGTATCATCCAGCTGCTTCTCTTGTGTTCTGCAGCTTCCCACCTGCTTCATAATAACTTCAAATTAGATAGTCTGTTCATACCTAAAACGATCTTGTTCATGGGAGAATCCTCACTGAACAGCTATTCAAAATGAATCCACGCTTCTCTAGATGATTCCTAATATCCCTATTAAAACCATTTAAAAAATCATTTCTTATCCTGAGTTGCTGTTTTTCAAGAACAAGCATCCACTGAAATCAATGAGAATGGATGCCCTATACACACAGAAGCCAGAACACATACTATGCTCTAAAACAAATGTTTAAAATGTGACTTGAAACGTTGAAAACCCCAACCCTCTGATTTGCAAACTATATTGACAGTAAATAAGTTTTCCTGTAGCTATGATTTACTTCCTAAACCCCAAGTAAAAAAAATTACTCTAACAACATTAAGCAAAATGAAGAAACAAACAATTCACCCATGCTAAGAACTTGTTCATCAGATCTCATAGCGTCCAATACAGTGTGCAACCTGCTCTGTGAGAAAAACAAAGTGAAAAAAACAAGACATGAAAAATACCTACTCAGCTATTCTCTGTTCTTTTTATCTATACACATCTCCATACAATGGTCTATCCAGGTCAGTAAAACATAGAAGTCCTTTCTTTGCAGCGGATTGTTCTGGTACTCGCTAGAATTGCCACTTTTTCCTACCTTCATTTGGAATAAATGTCCCCAGGCAGAGAAAAAGGTGTATGTAATATATATGACACTTAATTCTTTACAAACCATGTCACAGAAGCAGCATCAGGGGAGGCTGTTAGAATTTAGTAAAGCTTACATGATGCAACAGATTTACATTTTACTTTTGTGGGGTTTCCTACCGCCACAGGTCAGTGTTATGTATTAAAAAATCTACTCTCTCTCAGACCGATAGCTGTTGACACTCCAGCAAGCAGTTAGGACTGAGAAGTTTCAAAGCGGTCCTATTATATACTTACACACATACCAATTTGCCTGCTCCTATTTTTAAGACAAGCAATTCTTCCAGGATTTGCATAATTTTTATGACCACATGGACTGAGAATTACTGTCATTCCAGCAGGAGACTAAGCGTAGAAGAAGGAAAACGAAATGTGCGATGGGGACAAATGTGTCACTTCAGCAGCCTTAGGACAAATGTTCTGTCAAATATTTTTGATGCTTGTGTTTCAATTTTCCTTCCCTTTTCTAATCTTTTGTTTATTGTAAAAGTGAATGGCAAAAGCCACACATTAGATTGCTGAACTGAGAGCAAAATCTTACCCTCAAGGAGCTTACTCAGTAACAAAAAAACCCACTGCACTATTATATAAAACAGTTTTGATTATTTGTTGTATCATAGGGTTACTAATGAGAATAAATTCATATGGTGGTTAAATACGCAGTAGCTTGGCATCCATCAAATTGGTGAAAAATCCAGGTCAGCACCTGGAAAATTATCAGCAAGAACGGGGAAAACAAAACCACATTTTTTGAGTCTGTAAAATCAGAAGGCCTCTTTCGAAGCCTATCATAGTTGGCATTAACAGTACTCATATGTGTTTAAACTAGAATATCCATAGAGCTTACATGGAATCTCTGTGGAAAAAGTATTAAGCATTAATGTGTTTTAATGCAAAGTTTATTTATAGTGTTTTCACCAATTATTGTAGAAAGACCAATAAGGTGATGCGGTAAAAATCCCCACTGTATAAATGGGAAAGTGGAAAGATGATTGTCTTAAAGGTCATGAAAAGATATTACATCTGTGCTCACCTCTGCCCTAAAATTAGATTCATCCTAACACTGTCTCACCAACAAAAAAAGGGTCACAGTGCCTCAGAGCTACTGGAAATTACGGAAATCTTTGGAAGGCATTCTGTAGTGGAATACAATACTGTTGATTTCTCAAAAAAAAAAAAAATCTAAAATAATGGAAGAGATGCAAAAAGAATGGATAGAGAATGTGGGGAAAAGTGTTCCATTTCTAGTTAAACTTTCTGCCCAAATGTCATACTTTCTACAGTAAATTCTGTGTCAGAGCAGAACCTGGCTGCAGTCAGATACAATTCCTGTTATCACTCAGGACAGCTATAGTAAAGGTACAAAATCACAACAAACTTCTATCAATAGGGCTAACGTCCTTGAAACAAACACCTTACCTTGAATGAGAAATTGAGGGAATTTATGAAATAAGGACTGTGTCAAGTCTTTTAAGCATGAGAAGCTTCAGCTAAATTATGAGTAAGACAAACATATCCAGAATTCCCCGGATGCTTGCTTTCTGCCTAGGAAACCTAGTCTGAAGACAATACAAGAGATGGTAACATTTCATCCGAGCTACAAATCCTCCAGAAATCCTCACTGTGTTTATAGCTCATGTATGGCAAACCCAGCCATTCAGGAGAAGTCGGGCTTACTGAAAAAGTCTCCGCACACACATAATTAACAAACACATTTGGACTTGTTGGACTTGGATTTGGTTTTGTTGCACAACTACAAAGCATTGTCCAGGAAAGCTATTAATAGATAAGTCCTGAGAACAACAATTGACCAAATAGGGCAGGTTACAGGTACAACATCTGCAGACATATTTCTGTATGGGAAACACCAGACCGAGACATGACATCCACATCAGTGTGCAGGGAAGTGCAGGACCATAATCTGAGAACTGTATCCACATTACAACTATGGAAATAGTACAATAGTACATACATTTCAAAATAGTAATGTATTGTGTAATCAATGTTTTATAGATACTCTGTGTATAGAAAAAAAAAAAAATAACAACCATCAGGCAAGGTAAAGCTCTCATTTCTTTATTCCCAGTGGTTTTGTTCCAGCACCGAGAGAAATGTGTCTGGAATGCAGATGCAGCTGGTTCTGCTGGGGTGAGAGTGCTTTGTCTTTCATTATTACTTGGAGGAAAGGATGGTGTTTCTTATATAAAGCAATATAAGAAAAAAAAGTTTCAACTGAATGAAATAAATACGTCAATAAAAATAAATTAAACATAGTTAGGATTATATCCCGCTAACTATCTGGTTACACTTGTGACTATAATGCATTACAGTGTTGCACCTTTGCTCTCTGGGAAGCTGCCTAAAAGGGAACTTCTCCATTTTTTTTTCAGTGAAAGTATGGGGAAATAGCAACTTAACCCATGCTCATTAAAAATCTCAGTTTAATAAAATATTTTTTGCATGTGTGTAAAAAAAAAGATGCTTTTTACAGGTGACATCTGCTCAAAGCATATGATTTGACTATTTATGCAGCTTTGGCAAATGACTGGCTGCAGCTGAATTTTCAAGTTCCTTCTCTCCTGTGTTGAATTCTTTAGGAAAACACATTTTCCCACAGGAGAGCATGTGATCCTTTTTCATTTAAGAAAATGAAGTCAATTTAAGCATAGCTATTCCTCATGCTGAAACACCTACTATTATAGGGTAGAAGAGTTTAATAACACCTACCCATACCTATATTTGGTTATACAAATCTAAGCTTATATTAGAGAATAGATTAATAAATTACATAATCTACAGATGCTTATACTTTGGAGACAAAAGCTAAGAATAAGAGTTACCCGATGCTATCTAGGCTGTTTAATGTATTCTACAAAACATTCTCTTTCAAATGCACTTGGACAATTAAAGTTTTCATTCATATATGAAGCTTTTCAGCTTTAGACATCACAATAATTTTACTAACATATGATCACAAAGAAGATCACTGCCAAGTATTTGTGACTTTACCAGGAATTATGAAATCCTAGGAGGCAGTATTGAAAACCCCTAGGAAAACAATCAACAGGATATGTAAGTCTAAAATGAGGCAACGTTTCCCTAATAATCATCTAGCTCACTTCAAGATTATGTATATCCTTGTGACATAATTTTATGAAGAGGCACTGGCTCATATTATTAATTGTTGAGGCCAAAAATTGAATCCAGACGTTCATATGCATAAATTGCGCATTTTAAATTGAATTTATATTCATTCACCTATATATGTACCTAATCCCACATTGATGATCTCTGAAAATGTCATTAGCTGTTTGAGTGTACAGTGATTAGACACATTTATCAGCTACAAAGTTTGCAAACATCACAGTATTGTAATATTTGCTGAGTTTTCTCTTTATGCTGGTTTTTGATAACAGATATACGGCTTTCCTCCTTTTCAGTTCTGACAAGATAACTAATCCTCAGCTCTAGTGCACTAAAATTAACAACAGACCACTTGTTTTATAGGGTTAGTAATACAGGCTCCCTTTAGATATTCTCAAGTGCATCTTGATTCACTGGCTGACATCAGAAGAATCACTTTGAGTTTGTGTTGTCTCCTATCATCATAAAGTAATTGCAAATAACAGAAGAAGAAATTCTACAAAGGTTATGTCATTCATTTACCCCAACCTGACACCTAATGAATAGATTTTTTGTGGGCAATATCCATACATGACTGGAATATATGTGACTTCTCTGTACAAGCAATTTTATATAGAATTGGATGGACAGGAAGAAGTCTGGGACTGCATTTTATATTGCTTCAAGTGGTTCGTGTAATCATTGCTGCACACGCGGTGGTGGTTACTCTGGGGAGGATTTTGTCTTATTCACAGAGCAGAGACTCATTTTTCATTGGCTGTCTGCACTAATTTAGTTTGGTATCCTTCCTAGGAGGGTCTGAATTGTGTTTGAAAGCAATACAGAAATGCATCCTTCCTTTTTTTCTCTGTATTGAAAAACATCTTTACTGTCTAGCTGCCATGAGAAGTACCACAGTAACCCTGGTGTTGCCTCATACAGAACGACATTGCAGACCACAGACTTTTCCAGAACATAAGACTTTTACTTACAGCAGAAACTAAGTTAGTCTCTGAAACAGAAGTCCAGCCTCTGCTTATAAAATAGAGAGTACTTATTAAAGCTTGTTTCTCATTTTACCCCTCTTTGAATGCACTGGTATAATCCTACTATGTTTTTCGACTTTTCATTTTTGATAGATTGGGAGAACATGAGGCATCTCCTCCTCATTTCACACTTCGCTCTCTACATTGCCAAAACACTTTTCTTTTTGTTGCTCTTTTTGTTTTCGTTGATTTTTTTGGTTTTGTGGGATTTTGATTTTGTTTTTTTTGTTGTTGTTGCTTATTATTTCCTTAATATTCTAAGGTGTGTATTTTTGCACATCACCTTGGAATTATGGTATCTTCCAGTGACACGGAAAATTGTGAAAAACAGTCAAGAAGTCATCTCATTTGTCCCCTGTGAAGCACAGCAAATAGATTGTCTGGTAAGAGAGCAAAAGACAACATACATCCTGACCCACAACAGATTGCCAGAAGAGGTTTTTTCTGTTGCTTGGTGCAATTAGCCTTGAAGGAGGCAAGCAACGAAATCCATGAGAACTGTGTGAGGCTGATGGGGAGTAAGTTAATTTCCACAATATTCACATTTATTACTTCTTGAACCAGACAACTTATTTGGCTTTGATACTAACCTTATATTCTCTGTGTACTCTATGCATGAAATGACAAAGTGGGAGTTTCAAACTGCAGTTTCACTGACCAGTAGTAAGAGTGTATAAAGGTCAGGAAAAATGCCATGGAGCAGATGAACTGTAACTTGATTTTTTTGTCTAACACAAGCAGATCAAAAAAAGTCAGGAAAACACTAGCATTTATTCCTTATAGCAATTATTTGCAGTTATTTTCCATCCATGAACCATTTTTCTTCTGCAGTGGTTGTTATTTTCTACCCCAAAGTGTGAAGACTATACCTAGAGTTTTCATAGTTTAGCCTTTCTCACTTATGATATTAAAATGATATCATTGGATTTCTGCTCTATATAAGATTTACGGATTTGTATATAAATGACATTTCAATTACATTCCACATACTCATCATAAAGCTGCAGTAGCTGCACAGCATTTCTACAATTTAACTACCCATCATCTAGTATCTAGAGCTATGATGTCTTGTTTGAAAGTAGACTTGTTAGATCAAAGAGCAGGTATGGAAACATAAGCAGGAGATTTCATGTTAATCAGCATAAAAAGAACATCCCAGTTTATACAGGTCCATGGCCACTGTTGTATTTCTCTCTTATGCTACAAAAATTTGCCAGTACAAAAATCTGGAAAGGCTCAGGTATGTGTCCCAGCACAGTCTGGCTGTTGCACAGGGAATTCACCATCTTATTGTCATTTTCTTTTCCAAACTCATATGGATACTGCATGAGGGAAAGAGGGTATATTGCTATTCATCTCTTTCTGATACAGGGTTCCTTTAACCAACCTTGAGATGCTGATGGGAAATATCTCTGGGCCATATCTGTCTCTGAGAGCTGCATACATATGTCGTAGGAATAGGGGCAGCTACTAGAATTTCCTTCACTTGGTTTGGTGATGGACATCAAAGTAAGACTTCATTACCTCTCTAAAGGGAGCCCACCATCCTTAACAAATACTCTCTTTCTTATCTATCTAAATAAGCTTCCTTTATTTCATGTAGTCTCAAGCCTATAGTGAGAATGAGCAAGTAGAGACACTTACCTCCATAAAAATCAGTAAAAGAAAGCAGAAAAAGGAGGAGAAGGGGGGAAAGGAGGAAAGGTATTATTGCTAATATTATATACAGTTTTTCTTGCTTTGTATTCTGAGCTATGCTTAGATCAGCGAGTTGGAGGACTGCTGAGCTGTGTCCTTCGACTGTGTAATGTGGTTTCCATTAAAGCTAAATTCACACACACACGCACAAAGTAGCTGCAATCATGAGATACACAGGCTTACCTGGTTGCATTATAGGTTATATTTTTTGTACATAAACTGCTGCAAGAGGAAGAAAAGTTGGCTGAAGAAGTCTCATGTCATTTCTGGTGGGATTCATTGGTGCTCGAGTTTATTGTACATGAGGAAGTTCAAACAGATGTGCTCAGAAAGACAACAGATTGTTGCACCAACATTAACAATGTGAACTTCTGGGGTTCCAGTTCTGCTGTATTTTGAGCAACCTGGCATACTAGACAGCAGGAATAATCAGCTGGCCTCTTACAGATCATTGTATGTTTTTTAAAAAAATATTACAAATAAGTGAACAAGTTATATTTCCCCTGACTAGAATCTTTCATACAAATTGGGTGTGGAAATCACATTTTATATATTACAAAGCAGCAGAAATATAAGGGCTGGAACACACATTTGGGGAATAGATATTTTACTTTAGAAAGTTTAGTAATAAATAGAAAAATTGTTTAGGTAGCTTCTACATGTTACTACTGTCAACAGTGAATTATACATTTATCTCTATGACTGGTCTTTTGACTTCCTTATTGATTTATTAGATTAGCTCTTGATCCTGTCATTGCCCAGCTTTGAAAACATAGTAGCTTAAACTGGCCTCAATTCAAATAAATGCTTTGAGAAAATGAATAGGTACCAGAGATAATAAAATTAGATGTCAGTACATTAAACATTTTTTTCCCCATGACTGGTCATCACAAAATATCATAAAATCTATCATAATAAAGGACATACTGTTATAAATAGGCTGATGAGGCATGAAAGATCATATGTGATTTATTTTAACACTATTAAACTAAGTGGACGAATAGTTCATTTAAAGATGCAAAACTTTTTGTTGTTATAAACTTCTGGTCTCCTTAATTATTTTCCATAACTTGACAAAGTCAGGTGAGATTTTTATACCTAGAATGAGATAATTTCAATCCCTGTTGACTAGAAACTCATATTTCACAAATTACAGGAATTTTGAAGGATAACCTAATAAATATCATTTCCTAAAAAAATTTTTGTCACCTAATGAAGCAATCTGGAAAGAGACTTTGGTGTTAACTCTGTTCACAACTTCCTGTGATCTCTGGGAACAGAGGATGGACCACGACCATATGGTGTCATACACTTAATGAAGGCGCATGACAAAAAAGGCCGTAGCCATACTTTAGTATCAACTGGCCCTCTCTTGTTTTTGACAATCATCAGTTTAAGGAACACCTGAGTTGGATTTTGTATTCAGGCTTTTGTTTTTAATCCTACCAGTGAACAAGTTACTGTGAACCCGTACCATTCATTTTTTAACAGAGTCATGGTTAGGCCATGCCACACCACAGGAATGAGCTCCACATATATAGTAATGTGCTGATTTAGGGTACCGGGGTGGGTGGGAATGCAATTCTGATTCAGTTTAAATTTGCTTCTTCCCTGTACATATGGAAAATACAAAGTAAAAAACCAAAACAAACCAAAGCAAACAACCACTGATTTTTTTATAATTCACATATTTTAAGATGTAAGGTGTATGTGATCTCTCTTCCCTTGGGGAAAGCATCTGGAAAAAGTATTGTTTATCCTCTTGGAGGATATAACTTCAAAAAAAAATGAAACAGGTGAATTGTAACCCGTGGAAAGCTACACACTGGTTAATAAAAGCATTCTTTTTTTTCCAGCTGCTTTGCAATGCCATCTTCTCCATCTGTCAGCAACACAGTATCATTAGCACAAATACTCGTTTCTCCATGTGTGGGATACAGGAAAATTTGTGTTCATTTTGAGAAAGAAATAAGCTAGTCATACAGCTAAAATTAAGTGAATTTCTTTTCTACTACGGTGATTTAATATGTGGTTTGATGCTAGCAACAAATAAGCTACAGCTGTTGGATCACTGTTGGGGGCATTTGGACAGTTTAAAGATGCATTAAATCTCCTGAACACCTGTAACCAAATGAGTGATGTAAGCTTGAATCAATGTCATTTGTTTACATGGTAAAGTTAGGTACATTTTGAAATGTTTTAAAATTAAGATACTAAACAGCTTGTCAAAGGTGTATTTAGTGACGCACTGTTTTGTTATTTTTCTCAAAATTAATTCACCACCTGTTTCACGGCTTTGCTATGTGTATGCCTGTCTGAAAGATCCTTAGCTGAAAAATAGGTCTTCCCATAAATATTTTGCAGTATTTTACTAATATTTATAATGACAGAAAAAAAAAGGACTTTTTAAAGGGGAGTTATCAGCTCAGAAATGTTAAGTGTTGTATTCCAGAAGTAGTGAAGAGTTCAGCCATGTTAATATTGAATACCAAACTAAAATCTCTCAAATAATTTGTCTTGGTATTACTAGTAGCAATCAAAACCAAAGCAGACAGTGTTACTTCTGCTTCTTCCTTAACAGAGGCTTACATGCCATAGGGAGGAAACACGGCAAGAGCTACTTCGAAAGGATTATTCAGCAGAATAAGTTACAAAAAAAGTATAAAGCTACTTTCATGTCATGTTTTTCAAAACTGGAAAGACAGAAATGTAAAAAAAATTGCTGGTGTCCCTCACCCTTTTGAAAGCTTGGAAAGCTGTGTTAATGCACTCAGGGCTTCAGAAAAGCCATTCAGAGCTAATTCATATCAGCATTTCCTATTTTTCAGTTTTTATAAAAATGATTAATGAATCTGTGAACTGCTTAGATATTATTTAACTGACTCTAGCATCACAAATTATCACTATGCTGCATGTCACAGACAGGAAAAACATGCAACAGAATGAGATTTTGAAAAAGCAGATGAATAATTTCCTTTGATGGAAGTCCATTTACAAGCGAATAAATAATAGCTGGGAAAAACAACATGACAGAGGAAGTCTTACTCCTGATCTGCAATGTTCTACATCTGATTGCTCAAAATATAGTCCATAATCTTTCACACAGTCAGCTTGCCACAGAGACAGCTGCTATTTGTGAGACTGTATTCCACAGTGTTAAATTGTAATATATCATTTCGGAAGACTAAAGCAGAAACTTGAACTCACTACAATGGCGGCTTCTACTGAATGGGCAGCTTGTCAAGGTGCAGTAGTGAATGTTAGCAGAACAAGTCTGATAGCAGCATTCAAGAGAAAATATGGACTAGGGCATCATGGACCTCTTTTGCCATCATGACACAGGGGCTTCAAGTTGAACAGTCTCGTGAGAGAAAGAATCAGTGCAGAGAGAAAAACATAATTCTGGCTTAGTCAATATAACTCATGGATTAATACAACTATAACAAGACATTTCTTCTCCCCTTCCTACACTTTTACCTTCTCATCCTAATTCCTTCCACTTACGGCTTGTACAAGCCTGTCTTCCCTTGGCATTACTCTCACCCTGCTATGGCTTCAGTGGGATAAACTACAACCCTGCCAGACCCAAATCATGCCTTGGAAGGGAGGTGCTGCAGTAACTTGCTAAAGAGAACTCAAGTTCTGTTTTTACCAAGTACCTTTTTTAGTGTGAACTCTTTTAGTCTAAGATCAACAGAGTTTTATTCTACACATTTAATCTACACCATAGAGTTGGGAGGAGGAAGATTGTTCCTGGATGTTCCATTCCCGGAAATGCTGAATTAAGAATCTACATTAAAGTCAGGGATATGATGATAATAAAGATTGTTATTATTGAGGCAGCAGCTGCAAGAACAAGAAATGTGGGTAAAGTGAGGAAATTAAAAGTCTCAGTGCTGTTTTTCATATAATCTAGTGTATTCAATTGCCATAAGATCTCAAAAACTCCACAGCTTTAAAATAGACAATTTACCGTGGATTTTGTTATAAAAGAGACTGAAACAAAATGTTAATTTACCCCAGAAGTAGATTTCTCATATTGAAAAAAAAACTACCTTTTTTCTAACTTTCTCATCTTCTTGAGTTTAATACCTTGCAGTTTATTCACTTGCCTATGAACCGTACCTTGGTGGTAGATAATTTGAAAAGAGTGATAAATGTCTCCATGTCTCTATCCCACTGAGTTTCAGATTGAATTTAAATTAAACTAGAAGTATTTTTCATAGGAAAAATAAAAATGTTCTTTTTAGCCATGTGAAAACGTGTTGAGTTTTTTTAACATGTTCTATGTCCCTTCAAACATTACTTTTTCACTGAAATGTAATTCCAACAAACGCAGTGGAAAGCTTGAAGTGAGAGTACTAAGGGCATCATCTTCAGATGGGGTAAAAACCCTACTTCCACCATCCTGTGGTAAGTGCTTCTCTCAGTGATGATCCTCAGAGTAGGGTTTGAGTGAAGGGTTTTATGAAGTGCTGATTGCTTTGGATAACACCTCACAGAAACTTGTGACAAAAAAATGTACTGACAAACCATTGATTCATCTGAAAACATGTACATCTATATTTTAGTAAGGGAAACCACCAGATATTAGTTAAGTCAGTGCTAAGACATACTTTTACTGTACATTAAAATGTTAATGAAAATTAAGAAGTCTGGTAATGGTAGGTTTATGTTTGATAGGCACAAGAGTTAAAGTTTGAAGCTTTAACTTCTTTTTAAAACAGGTTCACATAATGAAACTAGAAAGCTGTGATATATACAGATAAAATTACTGAGTCTTTCTTCCAGAGATAAGCACAGAAATAGTTTAAGCATTCTGTGAGTTACTCCCTCATAGATTACACTATTTACCTCATAGGAATGAATACGAAATACATCTCATAAAAATTCAGAAAGTGCTTTCATATACTATCTTCAGATAGAGAAAGTTAGCTGCAAAGAAAGAAATAATACATTGTTCTTAATATCCACTGTGTTTGGAACAAGAGGTAAGAGGCTTATGTTACTCAAATGGAGTTTTTTGTTAGAACATAGAAAACATTTTACAAGATAATGAGACACTGTTGTTCAGGTAGGCTGGTCTGGGATTGTCCCTCTTTGTGAAGAGATGGCCCGTTGGATACAATATAGGAATAGTTGTTTCCTCTTTGAGTGTAAAGGCTGGTGGAATGGGTCATCTGTTAAGTCTGTTTCAGAGCTCCTTTTCTTTCAGTTTTCTTACAATTCTCTGATAACCATTGGTTGAACAATGCTCAGACACAAAATTTGCTATCCCCATATTAAGGATTATTTTCAGTGAGGTTAGACATAAAATGCTGCAGTCAACATCATTGTATAAAATTGCCACATCAATTTCTCTAAACCTCCAAATAAGCTGCACCCAAAATCCTCTCGTTAAGAGATACCAGAATCCCTCAACTCCGGCCATCACTCAGTCCACATCATAAGTTTTGTTGTTAGAAAAAAAAAAAAAAAAAGCATTTTCTTTTCAATGCATGAAAAATCCCCAAGAAACTTTCACCTGAAATGCTCATGGGAACAGCAGGTGCTTGCCGCTTCTGGAAGTGATAGCATCTGCTTATAATTTCCAGTCATTTGAGTTTTTTGTGTGAGAGCATTATTCTAATGGATTTTTTGCAAAAGCATTAACTATATCCTAGTTTGTGTTTCAGCTGCTATTTAATGACAGCATGCTAATTAGAGATTCCAGCATTTGTGCTCTGAAATGTGTCTTGCAATCCTGATCTAAACATGATTTCCACAGTCTTTACTTTAAATGTTCATTTCTTTGTCATATGTAAAACATTTTTTTATGGGTAATATGAGCTTAAATTAATTCAAGAAAAATGAAAGTTCTTTGAGGGAGCCAGGGAATACTGTAACCTTGATGCAGCCAAGTGTGGAGGACAGAAAACCAATTAGCCCATGTACATAAGCTTAGAAGCAAGGCTGTAGAATGGAAAAATGAATGGATTGTTCAGCTTGTTCTAGCCATTCTTGCAGATTTAAAGCTGAAAATTAAGGCTGAATATGCATCTTTTCCCTCTGAGTAAATTGGAAGACCATTTGATTCCCCACTTGGTTTTGAGATGATGAATAAGTGGTGTTTTGGAGGCTCTATTAAGGCAGGGAAACAATAGGTTAGTCTCTAAGCAGTTTAAGAACAACTGTTATCTAAGATTCAGAAAGGAATATGTGAGTGAGTTTATACAAACGCCCCTATAATGTCCAGTAGGACCTTTCATTTATTTTGACAATGAGCAGAACAGTAGTCTTCAGATTAATGAATGCCACTGAAACAGATGTGATATATAAAATTTTATCCAGTACTATATAAGACATTTTAACTCACTTGAATTGGTCTTACTTAAGTTATTTGAATTCCATGTTTTCACACTTAAAAATTAACAGCTCTGGAATTGCATTAATATATGATGTCCCAACCCATGTGCAAACTGAAACACAAAAAATATGTTAAGAAAAAAAAAAACCAATACAACTCTCACCATTTGAATTTACAAATGTAAACATTTTGGAGAAACAGCAAGTTGTGACATCAAGAAATAAAAGTTCAGCTGAAACAAACATCCAGTAAGGGTACTAATAAGAAACTTCCCCTCTTTCTGGTCTGTATTTTTTACATCTAATTCTCTCCATGTTTCACTTTACAGTCTGTCAGTCCTTTTGGGATGCAAGCTCAGTTTTCCACTGTTGCATCTTGTCTCATTTTTGAGTTTTGGGTATTTTTTTGTGACCCCTGCACAAATAGATCCTGCATTAATGTAATCTAGCATTTTGATACTGAATATCTTTGTTTAGAAAAGAGTCTTACGCTCTTAAAGAAGAAATGGTGCATATATTAGGCTAAAAAATAAATCTTTAATTTCCCATGCATCATCCCATGGATGATCTGTGGGGTATTCACAAAGATTGCCAGAGATGAGGGAAAAATCACTTCTTGAAGGTCCCTGGATAAGCCTAGAATTTAGTCCTACTATGCAGATGTATTCCTGTGGTGGTGTTCACACCAGAATTCCCTCCCTTTCTTTTATGAGAGCACACTACCTTTCTGTTTATCACTAAACTTATGAAGAAGCTTTCCTTTAAAACCTAGAAGCATAAATCCCAGCTGTTATCTTTTTTTCTCTCCCTCTGTCCAGTGCATCCCCGTGTTTTATTATCACAGTTGGAGTAAGCGTATCTCAGCAATTACAACACTTCCACAGGCAGTTCTCAGGCCACTTGAGCTGACACTTTGAAATATTAGCAGGGAAGTAATGCAGGTGCAGGCACTGGCAAACGTCCAGCAGCAAGTTAACAACCAGTTCAGAATTTTAAAGGGGGGTTTGTATTATATGCTGTTAAACAGCTGAAATTAGAGATGGAAATCCAATTCATTTTGTCTAGGAATTGCTTCACCTCTGAAGCACTACAGTTCACTCAAGTGAGGATCAGCATATGCTGGGACTTCCACGTAACATTTTTAACATCTTGTTGCAGCAGGGGCTTATCATGTGAGCTATAAAAGATGAGCTATAACTCCTTTCATAGAAATGCTTGGATAGAGGAGAAAAATTATAGTCTGTATTGATTCTGAAGACATTAGGGATAGCGATGTAAGAAAAAAGGCTCCTTCCAATAAAGAGTTCTCTTACATACACAGTGCCTTCTGGCTACACTGTTCCTGAAAGTTAAAGAAGAAAAATTACCATTGCAAGAGAAGATGTACATTTAATATATTCCACCCTCTTTTCTCTTTCATTCAGTGTCTGTGGTGTGTAGTGTATTACAGCAAAGATGGGTGGCTGTCGACAATCTGAAGCTTGAAATGATGACACTATACCAGGCGAAACTGGGGGCTTTGAAAGCAAGCTCTTTGAGGTTAGAAGTGTCCCAAGACCGTACGTGTATGTGTGGGCATGTATGAGAGTGACAGAAACTAGAAGTGCCAGAACTACCTTGATACTGAGACTTGAGTCAAATCAAGTAATTCTGAATATAAGGAGGATACTACTGCCAAGTTTCCAAGGATAAAAGTTTCAAAAGCACAACAGTGACTTGCTTGTTTATCAAAGTAACATAAATCAGCTGTATTTTAATGCATACACGTAGATAAATCCATGACATGCCAATAGTAAACTACATCAGAAAAATAGTTCTTTGCCACTCTCTAAAAACCCACAACCAACCATACTTAGTTCCAAAACTAAATCATTTTACACATTTACCTGCAAACTATCCAAATTTTCTTCAAGTATTTGTGTATACAGTGCTTCCTGCCTGAAAACCATCACAGTATAAAGACACGGAGAACATTTCTCATGAGGTTTCAATTCAGTTACATAGACTGACACAGTACATAATGTAGAGTAGTATCCCTGAAAACCTCCCAGCTTCTTATATTATGCAGCTGTTATTGAGGGGGTTTTGTGTCTTTTTTTTTCAATTTCACTTCAGCTATCTTCAACATTTCCACAGCATCTAAATGCATCCACAAAGCTGTACGGGACTAATAAGCAACACAGACTGATTGTCATCTAAAAGGCCAGTAAGAAAATAAAGTATTTCAGACTCTCCTTTAAGAGAACACATCAGGAGATACAGAACCTAAATATTTGTTAGAAGATGGAAGACTACACTGGCAGTTTATAACTTCTTATTCAAAGAAAAAAAATTCTGTTTTTTTACAAATGGCAGCAGAAGAAGAGCATATGGCGCAAACCATATACTGATATATATAACACACTTGAAAAAACAACAACAAAAAAGAAGAGGAAAGATCTGAGTTCACAGGAAATTGGGAAAGTGATCTCTACCCACTATGAGAAATCTCACACAGGGAGATAACTGAACATACAATACTTTATAACCATTATTACCTTGGACTAATAGATACTATAAATTATTACATTAATTCATACTTTATTTTCATATTTTGTTTTGATGTTTTTGTAACTACTGAACAGATAAAAAAATCCACAGGTAAATAGGGAAGGAACAAAATATTACGTTTCCCATCTCCCATGTACCAGAGCAGATCCTGGGATATTAGAATCTACTAATATTTACTCTGCTTGTCTCATCGTGTAAACTATTCATGAAATATATTTTAACAGCTAGCAGAATAAATTAGGTTGGGATGGACCCTTTTTACCTCAAGACAACTTCATTTTATGCTTTGTAATAGTCTCATCTCAGTGAAGAGACACAGTCACTTTTGCATCTGCCAGTTTTCAGCAACATTCAGCTCTGTCAGGCTGCCCAACCGAGCCTCGATCACTGATGTGGTGTGGAAGGTGCACAACCCCAGTGAATCGAGGTCCTTGTCCGCTGGGGGAGATCTATGGTGTTTCAGTACCCAGGTATCACACCTGGGAAAAACAAGTGGCTTGTAACCTAGTAGCACTAAAGGGTACAGGATTGTAATGTGCTTTTAGAAACTATAACCACTTTGCAAGCAGTAGTATTTTCTCTTCCTTTTAAAAGCTCTCTTTCCATATTTACAAAAGGTGAATTCTGCAAGTATTTTGTATTTAAAAAAAAAAAAAAGCAGCCGCCACCAGGCAGCCTGAGCTAGCTAGAAAGCTAAGCAGACAAGAACAAGGAGCAGAGATATCCTATTAGAGAGATATTTAGTATCATATACCCTTTTCTGTACCAAACCTCTTGCAAAAACCTGGTGAGAAGGTACTGCCAAGATATCAGTGAACTGTTCCAGCAGGACTGACAGTACTGCAGAGCAACAAGGTTTCTGCTTATCCTGAAGCTTCTGTGTCTTCTCCTTCTCTTGGTTTTGTAAAGTATTATCAACTCGGCTTTAAAAAGTTGCCCACATGGTTATATTCTTGCTTCTTAACGCACATAAAGGCAGCAAGTGATTCCCACAGGCAGCCCCACTCTGGTGGCTTATGTGTATAATGTCAGGAGTGACAAGGGTATCAACTGAAGTGATATCATTTTGCTTAGGTTCTTTAGGAAAAAGTCTTCAGACAAATGAGGGGTTTTTTTTTATAAAGGAGAAACCTGAGGACTATTCATTGTCTCTTCTCCCCACACACTTTTTAAAGCACCTAAAAGGGATCTCTAGAATTATGATAATTCCATGTAAGTGTTGCCAGAAGTGGAAAAATTCCTGGTGAAAGAATTTAAAGATTAAAATATTGAGTAAAAGTAGTGAGCATTGCCTCTAAGCAGGGATCATTTTGTTCAAGTTCTGACAAAAAAATTTCAGTCCATACCAATATAACTGCTGGACCAGTCCAGTCCTCCTACATGCCCAGATGGCTGATGCCTACTTTTGTGTTGACCTATCTGCTTTGCTGGCTCAAGAGTCTTCCCCACTCTACCAGGGGAGACCTTGCAGGAATTTACAATCCTCAGATTATCCCTTTTTTAATTTACTCTACATCCTTTTTGCAGCTGGGTTGCAAGAACAGCACACAGATAAGCAATACCTTTTACACTCACATTAGTTTGCCAAATATTACTGAGAACTCCCTTTACCTGTCAAAGGTCCAAACAATAATTTCAATCACCTTTTGAATAGCACACCCAGTACTGGCTCAGGCATTCCTTGATTGATAAATGCACCTATGTTTTCTTTTTGTAGAACATCACCAACAGATAGGTTATCATATTAGAGTAGAAATTACTGTGATGAGCTCCCAAGTTAGTGAAAACATATTTTGTTTTACTCACAGACATATTTTTACCATTTTTAAAATTCAAGGCCCATCTGTTATTGCTATCTGGTAGTGTTTTGATGTTCTTCTCTATTATGGAAGCTTACAACTGTGTTTAGCCTTCACTTGACTTGCACTTTCTTCCTTTTTTCACATTCTTTCTCCAGCATAATTGGACAGTATATGTAGCTCCCAGTTCACATCCCTGAATATCTGAGCTCAGGATAACAAAAGCATCGAAATACTGTGACAAAAGAACATCACATAAGTGGAACAAGAGAAAATTGAATATTTTCTGATGGAATACCTGCCACAGTCTTTTTTTTTCAGATTTCAAAGTGCATATTTTTTGACTGACAGGGCTTTCAAAATATTTAAAGATTAAGATATATCATTATATAATAATAATATTTTTGCTTCATCTCTGTATATAACACAGAAGTAGGGCCCCTTCAGTCAAAAGAAAAATTAATTCAAAGCAACTGTCTTGATTTTTTAAAAAACATTATTGAGATTTCTTATTAAAATTCTGAAGCATAGAATATTCTTTTTTTTTTCTACCAAGTAGTGTCAGTTTCTGTATAGAATGATAACTTTTGGTTCATGTACTGAGAACAGCAAATTGAAATGCAGCATTTCCAGAGACTAAGAATTACACTGATTGCTAAGAAGACCAGGATCTTTCTAACACACTTCACCTACTTTTTGACTGCTTTTATGGCATGACAGATAATTATTTAAATTAAAGCCAATATAACACAGCATCATTAAATGACTTAAGAGAAATAACACTGCTTTAAAATTATGCTATGAGAAGAAGTTAAAGCAGGAAAACACTAATGCGTTTGTACACATATCTGCTAAAATATGTAAGCTACAAAAATCAGGGTAGTTTTAGACATTCTACATACAGACATTTGTTCCAATTTTTTTCACTGAAAAGCAGTACAGTTTAAATAAGAACTGTGATAGCTTGTGCGGCTAAACCTACTAAAATTGGAACAAAAAGTCAAGAGACTTTTGGAATATTAAATTGTCTCACTTCATAGTTTTTGAAAGGCCCATTTTTTTTTGTCATTTTGAGATTGCTTTACTTTTTAGATAAAACTTTCAAAGTAATAATAAAAAGAACTTTCCCAAAAGTTTTCTCTTCTGGATCATAAGATTTTAATTTTCCTCAAAAAGCAGCTAAGTGTGATTGCTCTCTCCAGAGCACTGAAAATCTGGTATCTGCCCACCTGCATATAATTGCTCATTTGGCTTGATCAGTATCAACAGTTCATTTTCTGCCCTTTGTCAGAAATGTGTGCATTTTAGTGATTTACTGTGGGTGGGCTACAGCTGATACCTAACTGCAGTGTTTTATCATTACTGCCTTTGTTTCTCAAGTGGTTTTTTTGCTCTGATTCCAGGCAAATTATAAACCAAAATGTATTAATAGTTACCTGAAGATAGTCCTGACAAGTACATCCCAGCTCATAGCTCCCACTAAGCCATTCACATCACCTTTCACTGTGTATTTGTTCGGAGGATCAAATTATTTTAATCTATTGAAAAGTTACGTTATCAAAATGAAAAATTAGAAGTGTGCAGAGGTAGTAAATGGAGATAGTAAGGATACTTTCTGTGCTTGGGTGATATGGTACCAGTTATTGTTAAACTGATCTGTAATTTAAAACTTTCTAGAAGGGTGCAAAAAACTACAGTGAAGAAACTCACTCAAGGCACATAAAACAGCAATATTGGATATTCAAGCTTAGTCATCTTAAAGGGAATTAATTAGGGAGCAATATCACGTAACTTACTGCTGAAATTAAGCACCAAACTGCAGCATCCAGATTAATGGATAATTTTTTTTAATCAAATCTGGAACAGCAGTTTTTTTTTAAATACTATCTCATAAGAAAATCTCCCCTGATTTTATGAGAAGGAACTGACCTGACTTTACATACTCCCTGAGCAACTGAGCTAGAGGCATTAAGTAAATCATCCTGGCTGCAAGTGCCACATCAGCATTCAGATACGCATTTTCTGGTTAACCCACAGAGGTATTTTGCAGAAAGTCTGACATTTATTGCAATGAGAGGGAAACACCATCGATTGTAACGTGTCATTTGGTGGGAAGAGCAAAGATGTTTTGGTACAGAGAGAGACTAGAAAATTTCTAGATTAATTGCAAAGAGATTGAAAAGGTTTCATGTGTAGAAAAAAAAAAAAACAACACACCACAAAAAAACAAACAACAAGGCTCCCTATTAAGAAAGAATATCTCCCTAAGAATGATATCTCTAAATACAAGCTCGGAAATCTGACTCCACATTTCAGTTTCTTAAAGGTGTGTCCCTGACATCAGCATCTTTCACATCTTGAAGATATATTCTATGATATACACACATACAATTATACCTATGCTTTTCAGACCCACAGACACTGATTTAACCCTGCAATATCAGGTAACACGTTCTGCATAACCTAGCTAGCATATATAGCTTTGGAAATTGAAAAGATTAATTGATTTTTATCACATAATAGCTAAGGGAAACCCACAGAAAGCCCCTAAAACTAAACTAATTGCACAAAGGACTTGTATCAAAATATATGGAACAATACATGAAAACTTAATTTTTTGTAAATGGATCTCATATTAACATATGCAGGAAAAAAATTGTAAAACATCTGAAATATTTCAAAACCACAAATAGCTCTGTGCTGCTTCTCGCCTCAAGTAACATATGCAAGTCTATTTTTAAAAGTATTTTTTTAAAAATTTTTCATGAATGTACCCCAAAAAAATTAAAAATTCAGTGACCCAGGGTAGCCATTGCAACTTTCAATTGCCCTTTCTTCACCAGCTCAGGAACACTCAAACCTTCAAGCAGGTTTCTGAGTCTTTTGGGACACAGGAGAGAAATTCACAGTCTTGCAGCTGCTACCTGGATGCAGTTTGTCAAGATCATATTAAAAAGCTATATTCACCTCATAATTACATATATCATTAAACATACACAATTTTTAGTGTAATCACTGGCCCATTACAAAAATATCCAGTCTCATAACATCTCTTCAACAGGCCTTTTATGACACCGGTCGTAAGGAACCTCTAATTGGAGACTGACTTTGACATTACAACCTCACCATCAGTCCCAGGAGGGATTGGTTAAGCTCATGTTAGCTAACTGAATGCAATCTCTAATATTTAAACAAGTTAGCAGCAGTAAATCTTGTGTCATGCTGTTTCCCACTGCTAAGCAGAGCATAAAATTACCAATCACCTGTCAGCTTCTCCATCGCAGCCATAAACTTCATTTTCCCCAGTGTCACTAAGCAAAAGCCATATTTAGTTTTATAAATCCACTTTCATACTACTACTAAGAGCACAGCTGTGTGATTTAGTAGGCTGATGTACGACTGATATTTTTTATTGCTGTGATTTTCTTCATTTCATATATATCTGATGGGCTGTACCTTTAAAAAAAGCCCCTACGGATAATTTTATGCATTCACATTGCTTTCTGGACCACTTCGACATAGCGTAGATGTAGACACTATTACTTTTTAATTGTGTGTTCTGGTATGAAGGTTTTGCTTGCACAGCAGATCATTTGTACAAGCTGCCTGCAGCTTTTCAGAGGACACATGGATATTTGGTAACAATACTAAAATCTCTCCTCAACAAAAAAGCCCCCAGACCGTCCAAACTCCCTGTTTTCTTTACATTTAAATATATTCAAAAAGTGAACTTAAAATAACTGCAATTACATATTTTCTTTACACAAGTTGAAGTGCATCATTTATTTTATAAACACTTTAATTCATAAGCTAAGCCACTGTTGGAAGTAACACTCCAGTACCCTACAAGCAGGCAGCAGGAGAGGCTCAGGTGATCCCTCTGCTGTGTGTCTGCTCCACAGTAAACCTGCATCTATCTGCTGAAGGAATTTCATACAAAAAGGGGACCTACAGCTACTACAGGGAATCAGGTTCGGTTTTTTTCCTGGCCAGGAATATACCTGCAGCAGCAACCCAGAAAAACTGTCACACAGACTCACTGGGACTAGTGAAACACTTCAGTGTTAAGCTTAGATCTTGTAATTCATAAATATACATATTGATGACATTCCCCCTCCATCCTCCTTTCCACACACTGACTAATGAAAAAGAAGAAAAAAAGAAAACAAGAAAAAACACTAAACTGTGTTGAGGTAAGTTTAGGATGTTCTCTCATTCCTTGAAAATTAAATAGCCACTGAAAGATTTAAAATGACTCATCTAAATAAATGATATGAGTAACAGTTTGTCTCTAAGGGCTCCTGAGCTATTTAGGAATGTGGTGCTTTGGGTTTTCTGAATCCATTATATTTTTCTTCAAAACCAAAACAAAACCACAAAAAAACCCAAACAACCACCAGATTAAAGATTCTCCTATTTTTTTGTTTCTTCTCTGGCTCTTAAACTTAAACCACTCCTGATCTGAATTCCATCAAATTTAGCAGGTTTGTGGAAATAATACCTGCTGAAAAACAGACTAAATTTTGAATTAATAGCAAAGTAGGATTCTGAGACAAAACGTAAAAAATGTCAGCCTGTTGTACTATGTCCTACAGCAGCATGTCAGAGGCAAAATTATTCTAATTTATCCAATTTCATCAAGCTTATCAGGCTTGGAAGGACAGAAGAAACAAGTGCATGCTCCAAAGCACAAACTAGTGTCTTTAAGAGCTATGTTCAGAACGCAGAAATACCACGTCTGAGCATCCTTAGAAAAACAATCAGTTGGGCTGATAGCAAAGAGGAAAGATTTTTTCTTTCATAGGCTTTGCACCATTGTTGTTCTACCAAAAAAGTCCTTCAAACACTGAGTATCAGGAAATATTTCTGCTTACACAAATCCAGACATAAAAAACAAACAAACAAAACCAAACCACCACAAAGGGAAAAAAAAAAAAGAAAAAAAAAAGAACTGTTAATTTCACTCTGAGTTATGTCAACGGTCAATGGAAAGACTTACTGGATCAACTTATGACTTTTTTGTTAATACAGATCTGCAATAGAGCAACAAACTCTTCATCAAAACAGCACCACTTTCATAGGATAAATTTTCCATTGTCTAACTTGCTTTTAACTACTAACTTACAGAAGAAAGATGCCTACCAATCAACTCTGAATACAAACCACCAGGGTACTAGTTCTCAGTTAGATTGGAAGTTTCAGGAGTTACAACCCAGGACTGTCTGAGGTATCCAGGGTAACATATTGACTACCTGAAATGATCCTGTGCTCACAATTACTTTAAATCACTGTTGTGTCTAATTGCATCTGACAGTAAGGGTATGGGGGTTTCTTTGTGGTACTGTTTTTAATTGGTATGAAATACTTTACCTTCTTCATAGGGAGAAGGTTAACTCCCATCCAGAATTGAAGTTAATTTGGAGTGTGAAGGGAATAAATAATAAGGAAAGACAATAACTGTCTTTTTTTTTTCAAAATACAAAAAGAGCTTTTTAGAAAGGGAATCCCACGGTATGTGAAAATAGTGATTTAAAATAGAATCCTTCCTAATTCTTGGATACCAGTCTTCTCAGAGAGTTGGACAATATCTTTGATAGTGTAATGCAAGACTGGGCATCTGAATTTTTCTGAACATTAATTATCACTGAGCTGTAGGTTACATCAGGGGAAATTAGCATAGAAAAACACGACCTTGGTTGTTCAAATAAGTAAGTTTGAGTCACTAAACAAAATGAGCTCTGGCTCTTCATATTTCAAGCTTTAAGCCTGCTCACTGAGACTAAAAAAAAAAAAAAGAGATTACACTGCAGCTATTGAACTCTTCATCTGTCCATACCACAGACTTGCTGAACTACAAATGTTCAACATGGAAGCTTATCAAAATGCTAAGGACTGAGCAAGAGTCAGTCCTGCGCTTACAACCAAAAGAAGAGAGATGATACATTTGTTTATTAGAAAATTTGCATCCAGAATTGTTTTCCTGGACCAGTTGCTAGTATTCATTGTATGATTTGCAATATGGCCTTGAAAGATAAAAGAAAGCTAATGAGTCTCAGTTTGTCCTAATCTATTCTCTGTAGTAATTTCTATCACTCAGTTCCTACTTTAATTCAACAGCTTGTTTTTTGCATGGTCTGTCCTGTGTCACAAGCATTACAAAGAAACTTCACCATGTGTGTTGAATGAAGGAATGACTTTGCTTAACACCAAGTTGTTCCAAAATTTTTACTAAGGGATCTAAACATTTAAGAGAAGGCAAAATGAAAAAATAAACCCAAACCAAAACAACCTAATTCTTTAAAAAGGAAAGATACTTTTTTTTGTACTATTGGCTTCTACTTATGCATATGTTTAAGACATTTCTAAATACAAAAATGAAACCTTATTATATCAAAATGGATATCAATTTTTCATTTTAAAATATTGCATTTCTGTAAAGTTTTCTGCTCCAGCATAACATCCCACCATGCTACTGCAGCCCCTAAAATCTTCAGTTTGTAGGCTGGACATTTCCACTGCCTTGATCTGCAAGTCTAACCTCTGGAAGTTTGAATGAATCTTTTCATCTTCCTTTGTTGTTTACCACACATGTTTCATTCTGATCTCCAAAGACATCACAATTGCAGTTTATATCAGAAATATAAATACTTTTCCCCTACATTGTTTTCCAAAGGTTTCTTTCCTTCACCGCTGTTTGCTCTCAGCATACTTAGAATGAGGCTTAGATGACTTTAGTTTAAGTCTATGCCTGTTGGGATATCTGAATGATGTGGAACTTGCATGAAGAAAAGAAACAGTGTTTACCTATGATTACCTGGTACTGGTATTTGGAAAGATTACGTCCTTATTCCCCTACATTTAGAACAGAAAATAGCTATGCACATTTGTGGAGAGGTGGCAGCTATCAGCAAATAATAACTTTTCATATGGTGGCCGTGCTTGTGGAATATTGTTCTTATTCTGTACCATTTATTCTTAGAATTGGCTGGGAAATGCAAGAAAAAAACCTTAATTCTCCTCACAGAAAATGGAGGTTTCAGAGTTCAGTAAGACCTCTCCACGAGTTAGGAACAATTGCACATTTCAGGAAATAATACTTTTTGCATTTTCCCATCCAAACTTCAGAGTGATTTACACATTTGTAACCCACCATCTGTTGAGTATATGAGGATGTGGGGACCAAGTATTCAGAACTGAAGGAAATCCTCCTAACAGATGGGGACATTGTCTCTATTAGCCAGACAACATCTGTCCTGGCCACCCTGTCTGCCTTCCATGTCACCCATTTTATCCTCAGGAGGGTCTCAGTGAGTCAGTAGCAGTGACAGGCTTCACCAAGACGCTCTTCTGCAGGGAGAAGCCTTTTGTATAAGCAGAATATAGGAATTGGCTGCAATGGAAAGAAAAAAACCAAAACACTTCAAGGGGTAAAATGTACTGTTTGAAATACCATTTCTTCGTCCATGAATGTATTGGAAACATGATCATTGCTAGCCCCAGTATTTCTTTACTTTTCCCTTCTCCAGAAACCTGCTACTCAACATGTCAGCTCACTCTCATCCATTTCATCAGAAAAATACAAAACATCCAACATTGTTCCCTTTGTATACTTTTTTTACTGTTCTGAATTAAAAAGAGCAGAGGAGAAGATGCTGCCAGGTGTGCCAGGCACAGTTCACCATAGTGCTTGGGGTATAAAAATAAATTCATAAAGCGTTTTTTGTACGATACTCCAAATTACTATGAGTTACTGAAATATCACTTGTACAACAACTGTACATTAACTACTGGCAGTGCTCCAGAAACCCAGGTCCCATGAGCTGATCCAATAATCAGATCAAGTCTTGCTGTAAATAGCCAGAAAGATGTAAGATTTCCAGTACATGAAAGCATCTTGCAGTTACAATTTTTTTATGATCAAGTTAGACTGTGCATATATGAGGAACATATTCCCAAGATGATGCTGGGGTCAGGCAGGGAAGTCTATTGAACACCATATTCTGTCTTTGACTCTCTCTTCAAATGAGGGTCAAGTACCCAACTTACACAGCTAGACAGCAAGCTGTAAATATTTGAGCTGGGTCTACTGGCTTCAGTGCAGCTTGAGCAGCTTACACGAGTAATATATTCAAACCAGATGGCATTAACCCAAAAGGTTTTCTGTTGGCTAGGGGGATAAGACCAGGCCATTAACACTCCTATTTAGCTCTGTTCCCAGTTTTGGCCTGATTACTCAATAAAAGTGAAATGTGCTGAACAGAGCCTTGCTAATCAGCTGGGGTAAAACTATTGCTTGTAAATTAACCCAGTTGTTTTAAACAAACAGCAACTTTTGGTTTTGTGAGTAAATCCCTTTCTGTTTAGTCCTGTGATTTAAGTGAGAAACAGAGACTTAGAGTCCTTTTTCCAAACCCTGCTGACCAGCTAGTAGCACTCTCTTCTCCAAAGTACAGCAAAGAATAACAACCAAGTGTTTGTGCTTTGGTCTTTCAGCACCTGCAAAAGCAGAACACTCCACTCCAGGAAAAGTCAAATCTTCTCTGCCCTTTCACATTTTCTTTTTTTGCTTTTGCGAGTATAAATATAGGAAAGGAACAATACCTCAATATTTGTAAAGAGGAGGAGATGGGTGGCTGTAAGATGTGATGTGATCAGGCAGGCAATAAAAAAGTTTAGTACAGTAGCATTAATGGTCTTGGTTAAATTAGTAGTTGGACACGTAGATGAAATTGTATGTTTGTATTCACAAATCACCAGATTCTGCATACCAACACTTCCTGTGGTAAACCTTCTACTTCAAAAATAATTTTTATTCATACAGAGAGGCAGAAAATGACTATTAAAAAACCGAAACCAACTTTATCCTGACACTGTAACAAAAAAGCAGCAACTACTCTATCTAAACATTGCACACGTTAAATACATTGTTTCTTGTACTGAGAATTCATTATAAAGTAATCTGAAAATAAAGACTATTTCCCAAAGTGTAATTATTGAAGGGAATATTTTTCCTTTCTAGATTAGCAAAGCATTGGTCTCATACAGAGGGCCTCTCCCTTGCACATGGCTTCCACCCACTAGTTATATCCTCCTCAGGATCATCTGCTGTCTTGACACTGGAGCATATATTTCTTTGGTTGCTGGAGCTCCACGAGGACCTGATTTTACCTGTGGGTCAGACTAACTACATCTGTCCACGTCTCCTAATTCACCTCTTTAGTGTGCAGTGTCCTTGTCTAAAGTGTGCTAAATCAGCCACAAAACCACACTCCTTTCTGTGGCTGTTACTTACATTTAATTGAAAGAATGCAAAATGCAGACATATAGGTGGGTACAGTTTCCAGGAAAAAGGAACTAAGTGTCTTCATACCTGTGGTCCATCGTCAACTCCATCATTTACATTGTGGCTGGGTTCAGGTAAGTCATCTCACCTGTATGCAAGGTATATAATATGCCATTAAGTGATTTTGTAAAGAGCATTCTGAATTTATAGAAGAAAAGACCCTAAAACAGTACTGTTACTGCACATGCAATTTACGACTCAGATATAGCTAGGAAGAGAAAAAACACAAAAAAAATTTCAAAACTTTTTTTAGAGGTGGTTACAAAACTTAACTATTTGAACCTCTATCATGATCTATACTAAGAAAGCAAGCACCTGACGGTATTCTGCTTGGTAGCAGAGCAGAAGACGAAATGACTAATCATTGCAGTTCAAAAAAAACCAGATTCAGGCAGTTCCACTGATAGATCTGCCTGGAATTTAAAAAGAAAAATACAGAAACATAAACTCGGGAAATACAGACTGTTTTGACAGTAACATTTGTTTTAGGGTACAGAAGGGTAGCTGTTTGTTTTTTCTGAAATTCTGCAGGGATTTCAGTTACTAAAACCAGCTACAAGCTCTTGTAGACTAGTTTATTAAGTGAAAAGCTTTCATTAGGCAAATTGCTATTAAGGAAATTAACTTCCATATTTGAAATGAATTTTAACGTGCAGAAAGTTGCGATTCTAAGTCTGAAAGATCTATAGACAAGGTCTTACAGCATCCTCAAAACAGAGTCCTTTTGATGCCAACTAGGACTTCTATTCTCTTACAAGGCTTACACTGACCTTAAGTTTTTATTTAAATTTTAGCTGGGTAACTTTAGTCTCTCGATACTACAGAGGTGCGATGACAACCCAGGCAAATTGATTTCCTGTGTCACTTTCAATCTTATTTTCACATCCCTTCCAAAACCAAGACACAGTCAGCATCTCATGAAAAGATTTGTACAGCATTTGGTACAGATTTTTCTCCCTTTTATTAGACAATGAGGATAATAAAAATATGTTATTAACAGATGAAGGCATGGCAGACATTATTATGTTACATCACAATCTATCAGTCTAAAAGCTAATATTTTTGTTAAAATGAACATTTTCCAAACAATTAATTCTTCTATATTAAACTCTAATGACTACTGCTCTTAAACAGAACTCTAAATCCCAGGCCCATGTGCAGAACAATAGTTGAAATGAAGAAGAAACCCATGACAGAGCATAATTTCTAGCAAGTAAAACTGTTTTTTTTTTTTCATTTTCATCTATGTCACCAAAATCAGAATTATCCCAAAATCAATGTACACTGGTCATAACAACAAAACTGAGACACTGCCTCACCTGAAGATACTGGCTTGAGAGACAGCCCAACAATTCAGCCCATGCCTTATGGCTGCAGAGTTTTCAAAGTAACACAAAATCTGGAAAACTGTGGAAATAACCCATCACTTTTACACTATTTCTGCTCACTAGGGTTGATCTTTATTCCTTTGTCCTCACTTTATTTTTAAAGCAGATTTTTGAACCCAACCTATAAAATACAAAGGGATAATTGACAAACTGGTAGTTTTTATCTTTGTCACAAAGCATTTTTAGAGAGCTTGCTCTAAAACTTGTATGTTACTGATGAGAGTAACACTTATGGAGTGCTACTTGACACTACTTCTTGGCCCTGTAAAGAAAAAAAGATTTAGGCACAAAGAACAGTAACTGGTGTTTTGGACACTTTCACCGTGTACAGGGACCGCTGTCCAAAGCGCTGTCTCTGCACCACATTGTCAAGAAACAGAAGTGAGCACCTCCTGCGGCAGACTATTATCTGTCCGACATTTCAGACTTCAAAGCCACAATGACATTTTCCACTCGGGCATTCCAAGTTGTAGTAGTGACTCTATTGAAGGTGGCCTGATAAATAAATCACTGTGTATTACAGCCTCTCTCTCATGTAAAACAAGTGCTCTAACCAGGACTGAGGAAGTGGAGATCAGCATCTAGCTCATCACAGAAAGCATTCACCTACTAAAAACATACCTTGACTATTCTAAAGCAGGCTACACCAATTATCAATGGAGACAACTCCATAACATGTAGGGTTCATGCAGAAACCCTAAGTGGAAAGAGCAAGTTCAGATCCAGACACTCAAATAATGCTATGAGGAGGAAGAGACAAATTCAGCTTTTAGCAAACAGTTCTCACTAGCATGGCAGGATTTTTAGCCTGTTTGACAAAGGACAAAAACTGAGAACAAGTGAAGGCATAAAACAGTTATCCAAATTATGCACCCATTAAAAAAAAAAATTCACATTTGCTGCAATTTGTCTTTGGTGCAAACTAAGCTAAGCTGAGATTCACTACAAGAGCAATAAGAAGAAAGAGGAAGAAACTATTCATATATTTTGGCACTAAACTTCTAAAAATCAACTACATGCCATTGCCCAGCCTTGGGTTATACCTTTTCTTCCTGCATGCAGAGATAGGAGTAAGAGTTTTGTGCTTCTTAGTGATTTGCTTCTCCACCTTTATGCTTTCATGGTTGCACACTGCACTATTAGTCTATTTAAATTCTTGTCTATTCTCTGCCTGGAGCCAGAAGCATTCAATTAACTGATCTGCAATTCTGCACATGCACACAACACCCCTCATTCCTTTCTAAGCATATGCCCCTAGCAACTCAGCTATCATATGTGCTTTTAGGGTCCATCTACATACAAAACCATCAAGGAATCCTAATAACAGCTACAAAGTGATTTCCTCTTATATACCATTTGTTTTTTGTAAAACAGCTATCCAGAGAACCTTTTGTGGGAATAAACAAATCTTCTGCCTGATTAATTAAAAATTTAAGAAACAACCCACTATACAGAAGTATTCCTTGTAGCCCTGTATACCACACAAAACAATGTTGTATGATTTAAAGTATGTAGTTCTAATTCTCATTAATCTATCCTCTCAGAGGTGGAACTGATCCAGCCTAGCTCTATCTGCCATAAGTTCAGCCATTTCAGCTGCACTTTTCCTAATATGACATCACTGGAAGAACTGAATAAAAATATGGTATTTAACAGCTGTATGAGCCTTCTCACTTAGGTGTTTTCTTAAAGTTGACATGTTGTGCACTTATAGGACCTCGTCAAAGTACTCATTGAATAAACTATTTGAGCAATTCTAATACTGAGGATATGGGTAGGACATAGCTGTTCTGATATTTAATAAATCCTAATTGTCATTGGAGCCTTCGTTTGACAAAAAAAAAAGAAAGAGGAGAAAGATCTGGTAAACAAAGCAAGCATGGCCTCTTCATGCAAGAGAGGTAACTGCAGTTGAGATCACAAAGTATAAAGAACATTTTGTACAAGAGAGTGGTGCAAGATCATCTGAATCACTGTCTGAAGTTCTGATCAGCCATATCACAGAAAGAGTTATTTGTGCAGAGTCAGAGAAGAAACACAAAAGGCTGTTTTCGAAATCAGTTAAAAAGCAGTTTTGCTCTTTTGGTCTAGTAGGAGAAAAGATGTACTGGATAGTGCTATCTCCTTAGCTACAACAGATTAAACATGAGTGAGGTTGATCAACTATTTAAACCTACACCCTAATGTTGATACAAAAGTGCCTAACTTTGTTATTAATATAACTTTAGGCTGAAAACTGAAATAAAATCCTCAGATCAAGTCTTCCAGAAAAGCTGTGGTGGTAGACAGGGAAGATCAAAATGCAGCTGGCAGCCAGGTACTAGTGATGCTGATACTGGTTTATATCTTCATTAAGGGCCCAGGTGATGTGATTGGACACCCTCAGAAAGTAAATGAGCACACCAACGGGGTGCATACAGGGGAGGTCAGGGATGTCATTCAGAGGGTAGCTCAGGAGCTACCTTGAGAGGGGAAGCTGCATGAGCCGAGTCTGTTCAGCCTTGGGAAATAGAAGGGTAAGAACGACAGGAAAGGCTCAAACCAACGCCTTCTACCACCTAATACATAGTGAGGAGAAGACGGAGACAGACAAGAAGTGAAAAGAAAAAAGGCACCAAAAGCACAAGTTGCACCAAAAAAATCCAGTTATAAGTAAGGAAAAACATTTTTGCCAAACACTGCAACTGGCAGCCAGGTTTCATAATATCTGCACCTTTGGAAATACTCAGCTTAATTACAATTCCAAACTGAATCGCATCTATCAGATGAGCAGTTTGCATTGCTGTAACCTTCAGAACTGGTACAATCTCAAAAAGTGTTTTTAAAACTTAAACTGAGTACAAAAAGCTTCTACTATTCTTCAAGGAGTTAAAATGGCATCTTCATTTAGATGCCAAAGTAAAACTTAGAATTTGTAATGAGTCATTTCCTTTCAACAATCAAAATCACTTTTCAAACTCACTATGCAAAACTACACCATGACCATACCAGACTATTTCTCTGAGTCTGACCTGACTGCATTTAATACCCAGTACTGAGAGGGTTGATGTGGTAACAAAAAAAATGCTAAGATTTTATTCATTGTATGTTCTATTTGGGATCACAGGTAGAACTTACTGCTGTAATAAGCAAAATAATAATAGAAAATATCAGGTAATACTTAAAGTATCCAAGAATTCAACAGATAATTTGTTATCTGATTAAAGGTTCTTTATCATACAACATGGACTCTCAACATCTGACATTATTTCATCCCACTGAATACCATCTGAATTCCTGTATTTTATTCCTTCCTTAATAACAGTGTGCCGCCTACCTTCCAAACTGTGGATAGTTCTACCATGTCTCAAACTCATGCTAACTGCTTCTGCCATAGGTTTCTTCCAGAGCTAAAAAAAAAACTTGAGCTGAACTTTACTGAAAGGTACATTGAGGAGGAATTACACTGTTGTATCAGACCACTGAACACAAGAATCTTGAGAAAAACTTACTTTTTTTAAAACACTGTAAATAATTAGATCTTCCAAGTCATTACTTCCCATTGTTGCAACACTTGTCCTGCCAGAAACAAATGTCTGAAGTCATGATATGTGTATTATTACAGTGCTTAATGGAAAGACAGGAAGCAGTGAAGTTAAGGTATCCATTTCCAAAACTCTGAAAGGGGCTTTTGGTTTGATTTTGTTGTGGCCTGACAGCTTAGTGGAAGAGAACAACATTATCAAGGAGGATTAGGCTGGTTCTACAAATTAAGTCTTTAAGGGAAGCACCACTTAACAGATAGCTTTTTAGATTGTAGTAGCTCAGAGAGTGCCTTTAATCTAGGAAGAGCATTGAGTTTTCTAAAACTTACACAAGCAAAGCCAGAAAAGGATATCATAGCTACATACCAGCAGTACAATTTAATTACAATCAGAAAGTAAGGCAGCAGGACAATCACAGAGATCCAAGACAGCCATCTTAAGAATAACACTACAGCTGAGTGCAGCTGTAGAGCAGGACCAGATGTTAAACCTTCCTGCAGCCCCCCACAAAAGCTACCTAAGGTACTAATCTGGCTCAATTCTCAAGTAATAAGCTTGTAAATTAGTTTAAAACTAGTTATTTATATTTACTTGAGCCAGCTTTTGCATAATTAGGTCTTAATAAGTTCTTCAAACACAAGGATCCATTACAAAAATATTAGACTCCATTGGCAGTCTCAAAACAAGAAAGATCTAACGTGGAAACAACCACATAGGCTGATCCTCAGAAGAAGAAAGTATCAAACTAATGGCCAGCTACTGGGTTTATTGGATTGTGTGTAGAAATCAATGTGCATAGTAGCAAAACAGAAGTATGAAAAGCCATGGAATGATAAGCTGCAACAGCCCAACGCAGTATGACGTGCACCTGCACTGTGGACAAGATAAGTTATTTTAAAAAAGGATGCTTCAGAGCATAAGGATACTAATGCAAAAGTCCACTCTAATTAATACCTCTATATCTACACAGGACAAATTCTGCCACTAGCTAAAACTCTTCCGGAGAGCAGTAAAACTCCTTGTCCTGTCTCATACCTGCAGCGTTTGGCTCCACAGCACAAGGTAGTCATCAGTGCCACAAAGCATTAGCGTGTAAAATAACCTGTATGTTAATCTCATGCTATTTTCTCCTTGACTTATTTCTCAGCTCTGTCAAAGCTCTCAGGGTGTTAAAGCTCTGTTAAAGATCTCAGGGTGACATTTGGGGGATATGTCAAGTTAGTTCACTTCATCTTTACTACAGGCTCCAAAGCACATTTCTCCAAGCAGAGCCAGTCAAAATAATTCCCTTTTTAAAAAAGCATTCTTAATCACTATAAGATCAAGCACACAAATAAGGTAAAGGAAAGTTAACCACATGCGATATCAAAGGTTTTCTGCCACTTCTGTACTCAGGGAAAAAAAAAACCACTCACTGTGATTGTTCTTTTTTTCCTCGAAACAGGTGTGTATTAAAATTGTTTTAAAAATTTGTTACAGCACATAAAGCTGATTCTATGCCTGACAGGTACTACTTCATTTTGCAAGGGGGTCCCAAAACAGGAGAGAATTGAGGGCTTTCCTAAACAGAGCACTGCACATTTCTATAATCAGATTGTGTGACTGAAAATTTTGTGTTCTGCCCCAACTGTTGTTAATCTGGAAAAGAAGGTGGGCAGGAGTAAAACTCCTGCTTTCCTCCTCACCCACCAAGTAAACTTCTGCCTGCAATGGACAGGTTTAGAAAATGCACTATGTGCGATCCTGATCATTTTAAGGAAAAAAGCAAAACTTCTATTGGGTTCAGCAGAACCAGAATATCGCAATATTTTATGTGAAAAATGAACAGCCATGTACTATAATTACTATGCACTCTAAAGTGCTTAAAGTTTCTCAGCAATTACTGATGGTACATTTCCAAATCTTCTCTTAGCTCTTTCCACAAGAATGACAGACAAAAGAAAACCTTGTTATGATTTTTCAGTAAGTCTGTTCCCAGTAAGTAAAGGAAACCCTACAGCAAAATATATCACGCTTCAGGTAGTCTCCTTATAAGAGAAATGTTAGCTACTGCTACCCAACTCCAAAGAGAAGTGATTTATTTATTTTAGCCTGGGACTGTGCCACAAAGTTCCTTAACATCCCAGGGAGTGGGAACCAAAATCTAGGCATCACTCATCACCACTAAATGTCCAAATCACAGGCTACACAGTCAAGCTCTCACTGTTTTTTCAAGCCTTTTGTGACTGCTGTGTGGTGGCAAGGCACCACCTCAGTGAGGAGGACTGGGTGCCCCTACCACGCTGGGTCCATCCTCTCAGGATGTGGGGAATATGAGCTTAATTTCCACACTGACTGGAATAATTGGTCTTGAATTAAATGTCCGTAAGCGTCCTTTGTGACATGTATGTTCAAATTACATAAATGTCTGCCTCAGAGTTCATTCAGGCACAGGACAGACTGACCAAGATTCCTGGGTAAACATCCTGACACACAAGAACTGTAAGAGTCATTGACTCGCTTAGAGAGCCACTCAAGAACTTTTTAATTAAGACTGCAATCTTCTGTGCAGTACAAGGCCAGTCCTAAGATTTATAATCTCTTGTCGTGTTACTCAAAGTCACCACCACATTTTTATCTCTACTGCTGTTATCTATCTTTGCCTACAAATGGAAGGGTAAAGTTTGAGGCATATTTCTGGACATTTGTCAGAATTCATTTTATGGAAAAATGAAGCATTTACAGGGTTTCTGCTCTTGCAACAACACTGCACTAACCAGAAGTGTGCAAATTATGTGGTGATTTCCTATTCACGTTGCCAGGAGCCAACATCACAAAAGCAACGAGAGACAGGTGTAAAAATCACAACCTCCAGCCAACTTTCACATCCCAAAACATGTGAGATCTTCAAGGAATCATTCTTCAAAATGTTTTAATTGTGAAACTTCATTCAGCAGCATCTGAGTATCAAACCATGTCCTCAGGCACATGAGACTAACACCAATGTCTTGTATGCTCCAGGGCTGGATGCTCAGGAAGTTCCAAATCCAAACTTGAATTTATGTGGGAAGAAATTAAGATACAAAGATTGAAATAAAAGGGCCCACAAGTCTGCACCCAGCTATTGCACGTATGTGTAATGCAATTACTATCATTCTGTACATCAAATACCCAGAATTAACTAATTTGCAAAGTGAAGTACCTGCAAATCAGAAAGTGCCTTAAATAGTCTCTATTGTCAAGTGAATTTTGTTTTTTCCACAATTGGCACAATTCCTCACACTGAAGCATTTATTCAGTGCAAGATTTCTGTGATGCTAAATACAGACAAAAACTCTCAAGCAATCACTTCCTGGTGGGGGTTTTAGTTGGTTTTTTTAGTTAGTTTACCCCATGGTCACCAGCTTCTTCAACCATTCAGAGGTTTTAGTATCACCAACAAGCTTTTGTTTTTATCTCCAGAGCTTTTCCCAAACGTGTTTGTTTTGGGCAGCTTGGTTTGTTGCTTTTTAAAAAACCGCAAGGTTCAATAATTCTTCCTAGTAGAACGTTTGGGTTTTAGATAATGTATCCCATATCAAACCAATAATGTCAAGGCCTAAAACTCAGTAAAGCAATTACCTATTCCAAAGCCCTAAGTCCTGAAATTCCACAGAAGGTCAAATCTGCTCCAGCTGCAGCTGTCCATATGTTATTGTCACAAACCACATCAGATGTTGACTCAGACTGGTTCAGTGAGAACAGTTAAAATTTTTTTAACACCAGGAAAAATAGATTTTTTGAGAGACAACCCCATTTTGAAAATCCACATGTTAAACTCCAGTTCATACTCTATTAATTTGTTTACTTTTTCACCATTAGTTTTTTCATATTCCAGTCTGTCAGTAATGCATTTAACACTATTTCTCTTGACACATCTTTATGTGCATTACTGATCTTATATGAAAATCACTTCTTCCTCCAAAAAACCAAAATAAAAATCTGAACACAGAATGCTCACAAAAGTTGAAAGCTCAGAGAAATTTTTAATCACCTCTAACCTTATAGTTCAATTAAATCTCTCTCTGAACAATGTAATTTGTTACATATCCAATGCTGCTCCCCCCTCTAGGGATTCTCACTAGTCTTTACTAGAAGTAAATTTCCAAAGTCCTACTATTTAGCTTTTCTGCAGCTACATACTTCAAAGCCGGTTAAACCTGTACCTGGGGCTTAGCACATTCCAGATGCCAAGAATGAGGGTCTCAGAAGCAGATATATCAGGGGTGATAGAGGAGGAAAGCTTAAACTACTTCAGGAAGAGACTTTTAAAATCCACTCCAACCACTCTGGAAGAAGCTATGAAGCTGCTGAAGCAGTAATACCAGACTCATTTAGTTTAAACCAGACTGTGGGTGGTGGAACATGTTGCCTCTACCCAGCTCCTACCTCCTTTGTCAGGCAGAAGAGATGCTGTCCTGACAGTACACAACTCCTACCGCAAGCAGCACATGTGGAGCTTGTGATTCAGCCACCTTGCAATGAAACTGCTATGTTTCTGCTATTTTTGCCAATTCTGTTTGGCTAGGAAAAGCAGTATTTCACTCGGACACTATACTGGACAAGAAGAAAGAAGTCAATAGAGAGGCCCTTTGTGAAACACAGGCAAGCACAATAGGAACTGGGAGTGTTCAGCACACTGTAGGATAAACCCTTTCATCTTTTATCATGTTAAATAAGCCCAGCAAACATTATACTCATTTGAGTTTGAAAGAAGGTTAGTGGGATACCTAGATCAGATAGATTATAGTAAACCAGATAGTTAAAAAAAATTCATATACTTTTCCACAGTCATATTTCAGGTTTCCTCTGAGATCAAGGCTTCACATAAGTGAAGAAGCCCCCATTCTGCTTTTTCTCTTAGCAAACACTCTTATCACAGTCCTCCTTGCCTGTGGTTACTAACCTTCTTTCTTATCCTGATCTCAGTAAAATATTGTCCCTTAAATACAATCATTCCGCTACTTACTCAGCTCAACGAGTATGATGAGGGGACTGGAAGACCTGCTGTATGAAGAAAGACTGAGAAGAATGAGTATGTTCAGCCTTGAGAAGAGAAGGCTTAGGGGAGACTTAATTACAATGTACCAGTACTTGAAGGGTGGCTACCAAGAGGAAGGATATTCCCTTCTTACAAGGAGTCACATGGAAAATACAACGGGTAATGGCTGCAAGCTGCTTCTGCAGAAATTCCAATTGGAGTCTAGAAGAAAGTTTTTTACAGTGAGAATAGTTAAACATTGGAATAGTCTCCCAAGGTTTCAAGACTCATCTTGACAGGGTGCTGGCCCATCTCACTTAAACTACATTTAAGGTTGTACTAGATGATCCTTGAGGTCCCTTCCAACCTGGGACTCTATGAATCTATGAATAATTTGTTTGAAGGCTGGAGGGAACAGGAAGAATAGATGGTTTAAGAGACAAAGGTGGTATTTTATAAATTGCCAGAAAAATTGATCCTCTAGGAAGGTCAGGATTGAAGAGTAGTATGTTGCTGTTGCATGACTTAGATACATTCCGTACATAGTGTAAAAAAGGATAATTTAAAAAGTATCACTATATCATATCTTTGCCATACTTCAACAAAAATGAGATGTCTACTTCAAATGAGTGAAGCTCATTGATAGCTATTTTTCAAATTAGTTAAGTATAATATCTAGTCTTTCAAAGTATGGAAATCTTTTCATAAAGAAATAAGTACTTTGAAAAACTTGATATCATACTTGCCTAATTTGAAAAAATAGCTATAAAAAACATATTCCTCCAAACCCAGCTACTTCTGAAAAAAGATTGTCCTATTTTTATGCAGAGTTATAGTATGAAAAGTGTACATGTACGCTACAGTATATTCTCTGAGACTGTCAGTGCTCTGAAATGATCCTGTAGCAATACCAGTGAGGAACAGCTGCTGCATTTTCACCCTTAAGGTGGGTGGATTTTAGTGCACAAGAGGAACATCTCAAAGTGAGTGTATATCCATGTGTTCCATCTGGTAAACGCAGCAGAAACGAGATACTATAAAATGAAAAGTCTTTCGACTATGCCATGCCCCAGGATGAGCAAGAAAATAAGAGCGAGCTGTACTTCAAATGTATTCTTTGCCTCACTTTTGTCTTGTCTTGACTTCTCATATATTGCAACATTGTCAGCTTTTTAATGACAAGAGCTCCAACTCATCTGAACTTCTCTTCCCCCAGAAGGAATAGTTCATACCCATCTTTTAAAGACACCATAAAACTAGCATTTTCCTTGCAAAATAAATGTCAGCAATTAAGGGGAAAATGAGGAGGTATTAAAAGAAAAGCTTCATTTTATATATTTTCCACCCAACTCCATCTTTTTTTTTTTTTTTTTTCTGGAAGGTGGGTAACTGTTAAGTTCAGTGGTAGCATGGGTTTACTGGTCCAAGGATTTAGTAGTAGAAGTCCAGAACTCTATCACTTCTGTATTTCTAACTGCTTGAATGCAAAAACAGCTATCAAAGTAGCACTGCAAATGAATAAAAAATGATCCTCACTTTTAAGAACTGTCATTACATCGAGCAAGAACCAAGAAATAAATAATGAAACAGTTTTAAAGGTGTTGATTTTTGGTTACTACAATGTTATAGTAAATAAAGGCCTACATCCGGCTAGCATTCTGCTTTCCACATTTCCATTGATGGTAAATCACTATGTTTCAATTTTTACTGAAAATTTCTACTGGATATGACTCATGTAGAAATACTTTCATATCAATTTCCAAGCCTTACTGAATATTCACTGTCTAGAACTGATAATTTTAGCATTTAGAAATATGTTTATCCATTCTATAACTATTTCCTTTTTTCTCCATACAGAAACAAGTAATAAAATTCACACATTTAGATTCATTTAATGCTTGCTATGGAAGCAATTTTAACAATTATCTCCATTAAGAATTGTAATCCTTTAATATCCAATTCTGGAATATCTAGTGAGAAGTCTTACAAAAAGTTCAGCCAAACCAGAAATGCTAAATCTAATGTTGGAATGTCAAAATCCAAGTGGGAATAATGACCTTTTGAAACAGTCCATGAATAATGTTATATATATGGTTTTACAAACAGTTATTTAGCACATTGATTTTCCACTAGATCACATAGATATCTGATGGTCTTCACCACAACAGAGTAAACTATACAGAATCAGGAACCCAGCTACGTCTGTTAATTCTGCCTCTTACCTGTTAGCTAAACACACAGCAAGCTATTGTAAATATAACTCCAGAGTGTAATATTCTAGATAGTAATCAACAGCTGGCAATTTTTTGTAGCATTTAGTGTGTTTTCAGTGAGTTTCCACAGAGGTTTCACTAAAGCCTGGGGTAAGCCAATCAACAAGTTTTTCACTCTAGTTATGTTTGTTGAGGACTATGCCCAGACATTTCCATACAATGTCACGTACAAAAATGAAATGCTGCCCGCAAGTGAGCTTAGAACAACATCCGTGCATGACAGCAGCTCAGGGCTGTGCTAACAGTGCTTGACCGGTAAGAGACATAGGGAGAAACATGCCTCCGGTATATATCGGATTCATCATTTTAACAGATCTCCTGGGCTGGGGCAGGGGGGAACAAACAGAGTAATGGAAAGTAAAAATATCATTGGGAGGGACAGGGAGAGTTAATGGAAGTACTGAATAGATTCATTCTGTCACAACATTTTAAAGGCAAAAAAGTGAGCAAGCACTTTCCTAATTGAAGAATATAAGGCCTTATTCTGCTCTCTCTAAAGTCAGATTTGCTGATGAATTCAGTGTCAGTAGGATCTGGTTTACAATACAATACAAACAAACAAAAAAAAAAAACCAGTCACAGAAAGAGGGGAAAAAATGGAGAAAAGTTAAAGACCAGCATAAGGAGCAGACTCAGCTCACAGCCTGCTTGTACAGAGTGGACAATCTATTACATTACCCATAGCATAGAGCAATGTAATACAGCACAGCCATTCCGACAGCAGTTAGCATCGGCAAAACTGCTTCTTGTTAAAGGTGCTTACATTCTTCAAGCTTTGTGTGGAAATCACATTACGTCTGCCTCCATATTTACCTATCACAGCTGCACATAGGCCTCGCTCAGGCCCGACTGTGGGTTCCTGTGTCTACAGCTACCACAAACCTGTCTCACCGCCTTTGTATCCCAACAGGAAAATATCTAAGAGACCACTACAGCAGCAAACACAGTGATGCAGAGAGTACGCTTTTCCATATGGTTTTATCTGCTCATGTACACAGATGAACGTTGGTACCTGGAGTCGGTGGCTTCACAGCCTGGTAGTTCAGCAGCAGGACAGGCATGCTGCGAGCAGCAAAGCAGCAGCCCTAGACTGTGCAAACACAAACATTTACATACAGCAGTCAAAGATCTGCCTCGGTTTCAAAACTAATTTTTTTTCTTTTGGTGCTGTGAGATTTGTTTTTCGTCTGGATCAGCACCCCAGGAAGGCTCAGTGTGGCCCTGCTCGAGAGCCAGGAACGAGCAAACGGCTTCTTCACCCCACACCTGAACCCGACTCGATATCCTCCTCAGTAATAACTGGTGCTTGCTGGACTAGATTTCCTGCCAAGCACCACAATTAAATGATAATGGATTCAGATCCTATTGGGATATATTACCATTATAATTCAATCTATACCAATGAAGTGCTATGCTCTTAAAAAAAATAATAATAAAAATGACCAAATATATTTTTAAGTTATAGTTTCCCGAAAGGAAAATTATGCATGTTGTAAGGTTACCCTGCAGAAACTTACTAGCATTTATTAGAACATGTATACATTTCAATAAAGCTTTTTTTTACCTCTGATTCTAATGCATGTTCTAAAAATTTTATCGTAAATTCAATAAAACATCTCCCACTATACTCTGCTGAACTCCTCCATAAGAAAAGGACTTTCTAATAAAAAATATTTTCATTGCATCACTTTTTTCATCAGCGTGTTTCAAAATGCCAAACAAACATTAACTAATGTAAATACACTGTACCCTTTAGAGACACACACACAAAAAATCTTACTCCCCTTAAAAAGTTTGCTTTTCGTATACAAATCAGTGTTGATAACTGGCAACCAACATTAAAAACTGTATGCTTGGAGGTCCTTTACAGGTAGGATGCAGGACTAACATAAATCAATTTCAAAGTATGTAGAAAACAGCTGATTTTCGAACATATTCTCTTTCTAATCATCATGAAAAATTCGCATCTCTCACAATGTTGCACTGCGATGGACACTAAAGAAGGCTCCACTTTCCAGAACAGGTGAACATCTTGACAGCAAATATAAACAAACTCTTTGTTTCCTGCGTGCTGCTGGAGAAAAATCAATCCTGCGTGGGTATTATTTTATAGCTCAGTTATCTCACACAATTAAAATTAATCGTTTTAAAGTGGACAGATCTTTTGGTTCCTATAAAAATTCTGCAAGGCCACAACACTGCATGCATGAGAACTGCCAAGTTCCTCAGAGAACATTTTAAAGAAAAATGTATCTAATTCTTCCCAATATAGCTATAGATGGGGTGAGTGTCAGACACTAACCTCAGACATATATTGTAGCCAATAAACGAGGTGTTTGTATTGTGCTGGTTCAGCCACCATCGTTTTATGCTGCCATCAGTTGCTTGATCACACAGGCCAATGCTGAACTCAGCAACATCCCCTCAGAAGTCTTTTTTCAGGCAGTCCTGCCATAGGTTCCTGGAGGCCCAGATCTTCCGCTGCCTACTGTGGTGCCAGCATCACCTGCTGGACACAACGGACAGAGATGTGGCCCTTCACACAGAAGGACACCACTATGAGAGCTCAGCAAGATACAACCAGCCCCAACAGAAGCCACACCCAACAGGAAGCTCCTCCAACTGGTCATATCCTTGTTGATATAATCCTGGCCTCACCCACCACTCCAACCATGACCACCTGGGTGATGGCAGAGCTACAAGAGACGCAGGTGGTCCAGGTTCTGCCTCTGGAACCTGAGACCAATCAGAAAAACAAAACATTCTGCTAGGTTGTGACTCATTCACAGGTTGACTCCAGCTCAGGGCCCACAGCTCAGGCTCCAGCATTTCAGTTTGACAGGGATCCCATGGAATATCCACTGCTTTACTCCTTTTCTCTAAGTTTCTACACAGATGTAAAGTTTTACTCGTGGCAGCTTCCACGCAATACCAAACAAGACCAAAGATTGAGATATTGAAGCATTCATCAATCCTTTTTCATCATTAATACTTTTATTTATATGTACTGTAGATAATTCTTAAATACATTAATTTTACAGTAAACTGCTGTAGTTATTTCCTCAAGTCTCTCTAAGTAGCAGTGTGTAAGGGAGACAATTGTGTTTTACAACATCCATTTACATCGTTTAGCCTGGAAAAGAGGAGACTGAGGGGAGACCTCATCACAGCTTACTGCTACCTCACTAAGGAAGGGGGAGGAGCAGGCGCTGATCTCTTCTTTCTGGTGACCAATGATAGGACCCCAGGGAATGATAGCAAGATATGCCAGGGGAGGTTTAGGTCGGACATTAGGAAGAGGTTCTTCACCCAGAGGGTAGTGGAGCACTGGAACAGGCTCTCCAGGAAAGCAGTCATGGCAGCAAGCCTGACAATATTCAAGAAGCATTTGAACAACGTTTTTAGACGCATGGTGTAAGGGTTGACAAGCACTGGACCAGGCTGTCCAGGGAGGCATTTGAATCACTATCTCTGGTGATGTTTAAAGAGCATGAAGATGTGGTGCCAGGGTACCTGGCTCAGTGGTGGATGCGGTAGAGTTAGGTTAGTGGTTGGACTCAATGTTCTTAACGGTCTTTTCCAAACTGAGTGATTCTGTGATATCTATTAAAACAGGCATTGAAAATTTCTATTCATTCCCCCATGTCTCAAAAATGAAGTTATGCATAAACAAACCCGGTGAACCTGCAATTATCAAATAATGAAAATATCAACATAGGGTAACTGTGTAGTAAAACAAAAACGCAAATCTGTATTAAAGCAGCAGGAATCTTAAACTAGCATTTAGTATTTGACCTACAATGCTGAGCCTTTGTTAGCTGTGAAAGCTGAAGGAAATAGATTGATACCTCATCATCAAAGATGTGAATAAGAACTCAGTAAGTCTAATGTGTTTTTTTCCTATCTTGAAAAGAAAACTAGCCAAGTGTATATTCATATAAATTATAGTGATGGGTATTTAAAGAACATTAAAATACAAATCATGAAAGGCAGTATGTATCTTTTAAAGGCAGTGTCAGATAAAGCATAATAAACATTACTGGAACAGTCCATGCTTGAAATCAAAGCATGAATAAATAATTTGCTTCAGAATCATAGTAGTATATAATTTCAGCCTCTTGGTAAAGTGAACAAAAATATTGCAATTTATTTAAACTGTGGGTATAATCATGAATTATAAAGACACACAGGCAACTCCAGCCTTTACATCTTTCTATCCTTAAAACAATAGTCATGGAATTTAGGAAAGGAGACACAAGATATCTCTTTGCACCAACTTCCTTAAATTCTGCTCTCTGCCAAATATTGCTCCAGCAACCCTTGATTTAGGGTGACATCTCTGCATGCAGCAGATCAGCAATGCTCACAGCTTTTCACTCAGTGATCGGCATTTTGGTTTCCTCTTGGCTGTTTTCTAGAGTTTCTATTTGTCGTTTCTTTTGGGACCTATAAACATAACAATCCTGGAATGTCTCCACTCTCACCAAGGAGCAATTTCATACCTTGTAGTTGCTATTTTTTCTTGTATTGGATCAATTCTTACATATAACAGCAACCATAATTTTCCCACCCAAGGATTGTACTGTTTTACACGAACAAGGAAATTACATAAACAATTGAAAACTCAGTACAGAGTAAGGTAAAGTAATTCTCTAACACCAAGATATTCAAGATCATCTGTATCATTCAATGAAAAATAATTAAATTCAAAATTAAAAAGAAGAAAACTAGGGTTCCAGTTTGAAGATGTAGTCTTCTTTCCTTACAGAGGAGAGAGTTGTGTAAGTAAAAGTCAATCCTTATTTAGCTTGAATAGTAATTGTAAGTAACCAAATTATTACAATAATCATTACCCTTTCAATTTCATTTACCACTTCAGGGTGGGTTTCTTCAGCATCAGTTATAGCTATAAGCAGAGAAAAGAAGCTAGCAGAGTACTCTTGAAGGATCATTTGAAAGAAGGACATCTCTATCAGCAAGCTTCCTTTCCTTCACAGAGAAGTGTTTCGAAATTTGGAAAAACGTTCTCAAAAGCATCACATTCATTCCAACTAAAGGTTCCACTAAGTTGAGTGAAAGCTTAATTAGGCCTTCCGAAGTATTAGACCTAACACATACCATAATGGACAATTATAAAATACTTGTCATATAGATTAAGCAGATAGTTAAATTGTTAAAAAAAATTCTATATCCAAATTTTACATAGTTAACTTTCACCAATAGCACTTTTGATCATTCTGTAGAATTGCTATAGAGTTGTTAACCTCATGTTTTGACATGAATCTCATTGGAAAAGATTTCTATTCTTGCAATGATGGAAAAAAACAAAGGTCTTTTCTACCTTTTAATTATTTTTCAACAATATTACTAAAAACAAAAGAAAGTAGCATTAAGTAACAATGAGCACTAATCAATCCCAATTTGTTCCTAACTACAATTAATTAAATTGCTGTGCGCCATAGGAATGGATTTTTTTTAAATTAGATGTTTCATTTATTGATTGTTTAGATAAATCAATACACACTGCAAGGGATCTTTTCCCTAATAATGGAGTTAAGCAGGCAAAACATTAAGCAAGTTGCCAATTAGCCGATTAGGTGTCTGATTCTTCTCTCTTAAAGACAGAAAAACTCTTACTTGTATCAGCGACTGTAAATAGATATATCACAATACAGCCATATTTACACAATTCTTCAGTGCCCTGTGTATTTTTCTGGAAATAAGTGAGAACAAATGCCATCTTTGGAAGAAGCTATCTGATGTTTAAGAGTAAAGTTTCATCCATATGTCTGGAATAAGCAAGACAAGTGTCTTTGCCTGCTTCCTACCACACTATCTAATACTACCCTCCAATGGTTCCCAGTCCATAAGAACATTCATTTATCAGTTTCTCTGAGGCAACAGTGGTTTTAAGTACATTGAAATAACATGTTAAAACACACAGAGAAAAGATGAAATGTGCTTTGAGAGCCCTTAATTGTTTTAAGTAAGGTAAATAAGCCGTGCCAACTTGCACAGATCATTTCAAGTTCACAACAACACAAGAATGAACAAGCAATCTTGGGATCACTGGTCTAAATAACAATACAAATCCTTACTTAGTCACTTTCTTAAGGGTTAGGAAGAAAGCAGAAGGAGAAAGGTAATGCAAACCCTACAGGCCAGTGCCACTGTCTTGTAACAGACTGTGCTGGGAATTAGCTCCAGTGACCTAGAAAACAAAAGGCAGCCAACAAAGGTAGGTAAATTGTGCACAAAAAAAAGGACAGAGAAACTAGTTACCATGGAGTAAGAACACATATAACCTTCGCCCACCAAGTTGTTGCTCAATGACCATTCATGTTCCCACATTGAAAGAAAGGTAATCTGAGACACATGGCTTAATTTTTACCCTCTTAAAGGCTGTTACTTAAACTCAGCTGAGAGATGGTAACTTATTCAGGCACACTCAGGCTTCCTAAGAAGATGACTGCAAAAGTCTGAATAAAAGATTGTTTCCAAACAGATTTGGAGCAGAGGTCCATGGAGGGGCGATGGAATTATCAGATCATGAGGTGGTAAAGATGTAGAATATGGTCATAAATTGGCATCCAAAACAAACATCAAGAAATGGAGGAAGGCCAGCCTGGCTGCAACAGCTACCTCATGATTCCACTGTTTCATTTAGACACCTAGACTGCAAGATCAACTAGGAAAATGCAGACCTCCAAAACTGTGGGAAAAAGCCACCTTAGCAATTCCACTGCTCTCCCAAACACATTGTGTAGACTGTTTTTTAAATATTGTAGAAGATCATCCATTCCCTCTGAATTTCAAACACTGAAAAAGTATAGCACTTTAATGTAAATTATAAAAATAAAGTTTTTAGCCACCACAGATATAATAAATCACTTTTTATTTTGGATCTTGAGTTAAACTATTGCACATTTTGTCATTATTTGAAGAAAAGTAGAAACCACAAAACTAAGCATAAATCATTCACCAAGCACAAAAAGCAGCTGAAACACTGAAAACTCATCATCAGCAATTTTTATTCTTCTGCTTCTTTAGTTTATACCTTTGTGAAATTAGATAGAGAACGTTTCCTGAAGTCTCTCAAAATTTTAGATAATTTCATCAATATCCATAAAAGGCACATAGCCCTTTACAGAGTGTGGCTTGTCACTATGGCATTGTGTCACCACCAGTGTTTGTGTCCTGTTAGATCTCACAGCCTAATATGGAAAGAAAAGAGGGTTGAAGGAATAAAATTAAGCAGGGCACAAAGGCATTCTTCTATTTCGTGTTTCTGTGGTATTCCAGGCCTGTTCATGTATATATTTTAAAGTAGTAATTCTATTATTGGGGCCAAGATTTCATTTTAAACTCACCTTGGGCAGTTGGATTATTAGGTTAGAGTATATTCAAGAACACTATCTGCCTGCCACTGCTCAGAAAGGTCAATCTTATGGGGAAAGATTTCAAGATCCTTTCTGAAGTACATGATAAGAAGGAATTTTTTTTTTTTTTTTAAGGGAGAAAACCAAAAGGACAAATGTTTGACAGCATGCCCTCATACATTTTTCCAAGGAAAGAAGTCAGAGACATCAAGGCTACCACATATTAGAAAGGTGACATTGTGGGAAAAAAACCACAATTTTTCCCTGGAAACACAGGTGACAAACACACCATTGATGGACTGTATGATTCTATGTAGTTTGTGTTTTGGTTGTATACAAAGGCACAATGAATCTTACCATGCTGATGTCTCGTGTCATATTTTCTGTATGTGTAGAGTGATTGGATGCTTTTGGTACTAACTGTAAAAGACATGAGTGAAACCGTTATAACAAACTCAGCATTAAAAAAATAGGAGCTACTACATAAACATGATATTTTAGAACATGGAAAGGTAAAATTTTGCCCTAAAAACTAGTGCAAGCACTAGGGGAGAGCAAGATGGATGATACAGTTTGCTTCCATCCTTGACCACTTCCTATCTTTGCAAATTCAAATTACCAGGTTTTTACCATCTGAGTCCACACATTTGCAAGACATGGAGTCAGTTCCTTTCAACTTAGTTGAATGTAGGCTGCTGAATATTTCTGTGGCTTATCATTGATGTGGTCTGCCTGCCATGACTGGCCAAGGATCTACCCACACATTCCTGTAAATAACACCCAAAACAGCTCTGGGTCTGCATCAGAAAAGGTGAATTGGTATCAGGGCTTGAATGTATTCACTTTCTTCTCCTGCAAGTTGAATCTAAAAGGCAGGAGAGCATGAGATAAGAGATGAAAGCCGGGAGAAGTTGTCTGAAAATTATCATCAATAAAATCTTTGTATCTAGAACAGGTCTTAAAAGCCCCAGGTGAGCAAAAGGGACCCCTCTGGAGACCATAACAGTGATATTTTAAGGGAATCATGATGTTAAAATTTTCATCCATTTCTGTAAGATGATAGGTATTCAAAGGAAAGGCTGAAGTTCAGAGTCGTTATACTCTCCACTGGAACTCCCCTGGTTAATCTCAGGCATCCAGTGCCTCAAGTAAGACTGCCTTCTGCTGTCTCATATCAAGTCAAAGATGAGAGAGTTTTGAACACACTTACAGCTGCAAATGCACATTTTAACTTACTGCCCTCAGTAGCCTCCTTTTTCAAACACCAGTCATGAAAGACCCAAAGTAGGGACATGAAGTCCAGCAACAGCATTCCTTTCAAGATTTAAAGCATTCATAAAATGTTCCACTGCCATGTTAAATAGAACAGAGCTGGGAACAAGTGTTTTCTAAATCAGGAGAGAGTAATCATGACAATTAAGGTGTATTTGAGCCTCTGTGCTGGCTGCTTTTGCTGCTGGCAATCTGAACATCAAATGCTCATTTCTGAAGCAACTTACCTGGGGGAGTCAGCACTTGGATTAAAGTTGCCTAAACTGAAATAAAAGTAAGTGTATTTGGATATTTCAGTAACCAGTTAAAAATCACTGAATGATTGAACTCCCTACATCTAAAATGAAGTAGATTTTCCTTTCATTTTCAAAGACTGCAGGACAGTCTGTTACTGCTAACGAAAGGCCAACTGATTTCAGCAGAAAGGGTTAGATTTCAATTAATTATCCCTCTTCAATGTCTGAACCATGTTCAGTTACAAGCCTTGATAGAAATAGATCAAATAATAAATTATTGCCTAAATTATTAGTGATTTTCCCTCAGTGATGACTGCAATACAAAATCTGAACAATGTCTGAACCTTTCATCACACTTTGCTAATTCTAATCAACTTCTCTTGTTTTTGCTGCTTTATTTCTGAAGCAATACCACCACAGGTTATTATGAAGGAGGTATTTAGGTATTAAGTTCCCACTTAAGCAAAAGTTCCACCACCTTTTCAGACCTCAAGATACAGATGATCTCTTTAGAAATATTAGACAAAAGTGTTAAAAGTAAAGAAGCTGCCATTTTTAATAATAAGGCTGTCCCCAGTGCTATTAAGAATAGAAGCCACATTCTTGAAAATCTGCTCCCAGCTATGAGATCTGGGAGCCTGGGAAGGCTGGACCCAAACCAGAAATTCCAAGTACAATGAAACTTTTACTGACTTTATCATAGAGGGAAATTCCCTGGAATAATAAACTGCAGAGTCTTGTGCATCAGAGGGAAAAATATGTAGTTCTTCCCAGAAAAAATAAACTTTTCTTCATCAATAGCCATTGAGTTGTGGCTGCTTTATTACCCTTGTAGAATGGATTTAATCAGAGAATAACCAATGACAGCAAATCTTATTCCTCTGGACACTTTCCCCACCCTCTCCTTCTTTTGAATCCTTATATCCATGATATCCATCCTTGGATTCTACCTCTCACTTCAGTATTTCCATGAAATCCTCATTATTCAAGGAAAAAACAAACCACTTGTTTACAAATTCATTTTATGCCTCTTAGTTTATATTTAAGTAGTGTAAGTATAATGTATTAAGTGGCAGAAAGTGTTATAACATGTTGAACATTTGTTTTACTGCTTAAAAAAAAATAATATCCACACTCTAATACCTCGTATTCTCCAAGATACAGGATAAAATGGATAAGCTAAAAAGGAGCATTTCTGGATTTCCAGTGTTTGCTTCCACCCAGCCTCAGCTGCCACCACTCCTTAGCCAAGTCACACATCATTTCCACCTGTTGCTAGGAACCAAAGTCCTATACCAATAAAGAACACAAAATTTGAGTCATCCACACGCTCCCCAGCAACTCCACACCTTTCTGCTCAGAGCAGCTCTCAAATAAGTGCCTGTAGCCATCTTGCACCCCAGGCACTGAGCCCAGCCCACAGGCTGCCTGTAGTCCCATCCTCTCCCAGGCATGGGAGAGAAGGGCTGTCTTCCTGAGGCTGGCTGAAAGCAGGTACCAAAGGAGTTCTTAAATTCAATGCTGCAGGTCTTTCTGATGCAAGAGCTTCAAGTTCAGCTGTGGCAGCAAAAATTCCTAAATCAGGAGCAGATCCTGCCCTCAGCTGCCTGATATCAGGGCCATGGAGGCAGCATCCCTGCTTAGCAGTGTGTGGAGAATGGGGAGTAAGGCACGAAAAGTTAAGAGAAATACTGAACAGTGCTATGAAGCGGTCCTTTATAAGCCCCCTATCATACCCAACAACACCCTTCTCTCTAAATTGGAGATAAATGGATTTGATGGTTGGACTGTTTGGTGGATAACAAATTGGTTGGATGGTCACATCCAGAAAGCAGCGGTCAACAACTTGATGTCCAGATGGAGATTGGTGACAAGTGGTGTTCCTCAGGAGTCTGTACTGGGACCAGTGCTGTTTAATGTCTTAATCAACAGCATAGACAGTAGGATCACAGGTACCCTCAACAAGTCTGCAGACGAAACCAAGCTGAGTGGAGCAGTTGAGATGCTTCAGGAACGGGATGCAAACCAGAGGGACATCTGCAATTGGGCCTGTGTGAACCTCATGAGGTTCAACAAGGCCAAATACAAGGTCCTGCATCTGGACCAGGCAAACCCTGGTATCAACACAGGCCAGGGACGAAGGGATGGAGAGTAGCCAAGAAGAAGGACTTGGGGGTGTTGGTGGGTGAAAAGCTGGACATGAGCCAGCAACATACACTCGCAGCCCAGAAGCCAATCACATCCTGGGCTGCACCCCAGCAGTGTGCACAGCAGGGTGAGGGAGGGGATCCTGCCCCTCTGCTCCACTCTGGAGAGACCCCCCTGCAGTGCTGGGGCCAGCTCTGGAGTCCTCAGCACAGGAGGGACATGGATCTGGTGGAGCAGGGCCAGAGGCCACAGCAATGATGTGAGGGTTGGAACCCCTCTACTGGGAGACCAGGCTGAGAGAGTTGGGGTTGTTCAGCCTAGAGAAGGCTCCAGGGAGACCTTACTGGAGCTTTTCTGTACTGGTTCCATAAAATCAAATTCATAACTAGGAACCTTTCAATCATTTACTTAGTCTAAAAGCTGTTTTTATGAGTACTTCAGGTGCTTGCTAGGACTGACATGCAAAGAGTGCCGTTAAAAATGAAACTCTAGACATGTCTTCAGTTGCTATTTTTACTGAAAATCACAACCTGTTTGAATGCCTTGTGGAACCAGCATCTGATTTAATTAACTACGTGGCAAAAATGGGGAGAAACCATTTCCCGTAATCTCATCTGGCTGTCGTTTTCAGGCCCCCTTGTGTGGATGCTTATTAGAGATGGGAAGCAAACCTTCCCTTGCGCTGCCCCAGCCAGCAGACAGCATCCAGCTTCAGAGTCTGTGCTTCAGGATGGCTGAGAACCAATCCAGGAGTCCACAGGAGAGCACCAAGGAAGAACATGACATGTTATGAAACACTCAGCATACTTTGGGCAGTTGAAGTAGAGAGAAGCCTAAAAGAATGATGATAATTGGCACATCTTTTTCTATATAAAGTCCATGACAAAGGAAAGGAATAATCTGTTTCATCACATTCAGTGTGTCTAGGGGAAGGAGGTTAAATGGCAGCAAGAGAAAATTTTGCTAGATATTACAAAAATAATATAATTTTAAGACTACTGAACCAGTGGAATAGAGTGTCTAAAGTATTTGTGTGGGGTCACCCCTAATGGAGAGTAGGTTAGACAGAAATGGCTGGGCAATCATTGATCCTGCTTCGAAGAGCAGGAGGGACTCCCTGTCTTCTCCCTTTCATGAAACTTCATATAGTTTCATGAATAGTCCTCAGATGGACATCATGACTTGATACTGTTCATTCCCTTGTGGCTGCTCAGTGAATTAATTCAGTCAAATTATTAACAGAACAAGGGGAAATAACAAAAACCCTCTTACATACACCAGTACTGACTTTGACACTTATCACTTTCAAATTTGTTTTGTTCAGTGATAGACAATTCAGTGACAATAGAGGCATTATGTTGCTGCTTGCCACCTCACTGAATTCGACATGCCTAAAGATTCATTCTTGTGTAGCAGGATGGGTTCTGTGAGGGGTTTTTTCTTTTTTCTTTAAACCAAATGTTTGGCTCATCATTAAAATCCCATTATTTGTATTGGGAAGGATTCTTCTTTAAGATAATCGTGACTTGGGGTAGGAAGACTTTAATCATGACTTGAGGCAAGCAAAGGAAAACAAAACTAAAGTGTTTTCTTTTAAAATTCCATTACTTTAAAGATAATTGGTTCAACTGATTGCCTACAGTTGTACTGAAAGGCCAGGATTTTCCCTGGACTCTGAATACAGCACTGCCTGCCTGTGTAGATGTGACTCTGAAGTGATGCAAAGCAGCAGTGTTCCTCAGAGTAAGCATCAAAGCTGAAACCTGAACAGTGAAAGAAGCTGTATTGTTTGTGCCCTGCAAACTGAACAGCTTAATCCAAGTGTTCTTTGTCATGTTTAAACAGATTGTAACAGCCCCAATAATATTTCAGAAGTAAATAATGTTTCTTAGGCTTGTGATTCATGCTTATTCTTGTGTCTACTGAGCGCAGTTACCACATAAATCTGACCTTTAACTACCAAGAGTTCAGTGTTTTTACTACAAAAAGTACTTAAACAGTCCAAAATCATAACAGATGTGAAGGACTATAGCATGAGCATTATTTTTTTTCTTTAATCTGATATGGTTCTTATGTTTCCCAATAAAAAAGATATAGCATTGGCTATGCTACCAAAAGGCAACCCTCCACGACAGATAAGGCACTGCAGTAAAACTCAGGAACACGTAAATCCAGATCTGTGACTGACCTGCTCACCCAGGCTTTCTGCTCTCAGCTGGTTTCACCAGCACATAGGACAGCTGGACCACACTCATCCCAACCACTAACTTGAAACAAGCCCAATACTGATATTTCCTTCTCCTTCCTGACTGTGAGCTTTTCAGAAAAACCAAATCCACTTCTGTTCATCTGCCGTCAATCTTCATTTCTACGCTTCCTTAAATCAGATTCAGTTTGGCAGTGGTTGGGAAAGAATAAGTTGTCCATGGACAGCTTTGCATAGAACTCAATAAATCCCAGTTGGAATATGATTTCCATTTTAACAGAAACATCATTAAATGAGACTTATACCCTTCAGATGAAAAGGCACTGATTAACTAACAGCTAGGCTATGGATATGTAAATGAGAACAAATAAGGAAAGGCACTCAAATTAGATTTTTAAAGAAATTTAGAGCTCTCCCTAAATTTATGCAAATGTTATTTTTATTTCTACACATTTTAGGTAGGTGTTGTTTTGTCTGTCATATTAGAATAGCAATCCAACAAAACAGGAGATAATTAAGTCCAGAACATTCTGCTAATGGAAAGCATCTGGCAACACACTTTCAGCCCTACTAGTCTGGGCAGGCTACACACAGGCCAAAACCACCTGATAGCTGATTCTCTCATACCAAAATGAATCACAGATAAATTCAGCATTCACAATAAACCACTCTGAATTCTCACTGAAGTTGAAAATCAATTTACATCAACACAACAAACCCTAACCTAACAACTAACCTAACCTAACAACTCTGGAAAACTATCATTCCAAATTCAGATTACATTGACCAGATTGAAGTATTTACTCTCAAAAAATATCAGATATTTTCTTAACTTTGGTTGGGTCACCAGACAAGTTGGCTTATCACATCAGCTGCATGTGACAATACATATTGCATGCAACCATGGCACGCCTTGCTGAATTTTGCTTGTTACATTTGACAGATGGTTAAGTCAAATTTCTGAAAGATATTGATGGGCAAAAAAAAAAAAAAATCCAGAAACTGCTTACATATTCTAGGATACAGCTGTCACAACAAATTCTAAACAAGTAACTGGGGAAAGAGTTCTACACTGAATGACGGGGGGAAGTGAGACAAACTGGGGTAGAGAAAAAAGTAGCTATAGCATTGCTGGTGCCAGCACCAAAAATCAAACCGCTGGATTTTTCTACTAGTTCCCTTGAGGCTTTGCTCAAAAGGCATGCCCATACTTTAGAGCAGTAGGCTTTTGACGTTTGTTCCCTGTAATAAGTAATTTGTGTAATAAAGCTATGAGGAAATTGAACTTGTCAGCATGTTAAATGCATTTGTCTCCAGGAATGTAATAAACTACATATGTGGAATTGATAGGATTGGAAGCTGAAATTCCCTGTGATTTAAAATCTAATTTGTCATTAATTTTTTTTAATCCATTCAAATGCTTAAGTTTTACCAGTTAACTATGCATAATAATTTCATTTTAAATGTAAATGAAATAGAGGGCATAGCTAGGCATTGAAAACAAATATTACCCAAGGCAGACAGATACAAATATTATTTAAATCAGTGCATTCCAGCTTTCCAGTAACAATACCAAATGTTATATGGAACAGGACACAGGTGAAAACTACCAAGATTTTGGCACCAAAAAAAAATATTTATATATATGTATATATATATGTTTGTATCTATATACACATACAAACCTGACATTTAAATATCAGTGGCAGATTCCTTCAAGTTATGCTCAGCACTTAAAATATATGTTGCAGGACATGTATTAATTTAACATAGCTACAGAGAAGCAGAATGAAGTTTTGATTCTTCCCTTCTCTCCATAGGAAGTAGTGCTTACCTTGAAAACACAACTACAGGGGAAAAATATTAGATTTATGAGCTGCTAAACAAAGTAGATTTTGTTATGACCTTAACTGACAACAAGTGAATTACCCTGCATTTTACAGGCACAGATTATACTTTCTCAGATATACTAAAAGGTGAAGAGGAGAATGATGCAAGATGTTATGCATCTGGCATTTTCTCCACAGTCATTTAATGGTTTATATAGAACCCTCTAATCTGCTTGGGCACCACATACCGCATGTTTAGTAGGATAAAACTTTCAAGTTAATAAAACACCTTGCTTTTTTAATCTATTATATGTAGTAGATTCCAAAGTTGTATGTAAAAATAATCTATTTACTGGAATAACATAGAAAATATGGAAAACTGTGGATTCTTTTCCTCGGTTTACAGTATAGCTCAACCAAACTCATGAGAGATACAAGTTTGTGTATCAAAAAAATATTCCACTGAAGGTGACATTTCAATCTAATTTTAACTTTTTAAGGTTCTCCTTCCCAAACGAAGGTCATACTCTGACAACATGATCTTAAAGGTATTGCAATTGCAGATCGAATGTTAAGAATAAACAATGGAAATGTATCTTAAATTCAAAGCTGAAACAATATCTGAAGTCAGACTTTTTTTCCCTAATCTTACTAAAGGAATTTTTTTCCCTAGAGCGGTTCATTTTTACAGATCTATTTTACTGTTTTCTTTGAAGGCCAACAGCAACCTAGGCCAGCATAGGTCTTTAAAGACCCAAGTATAATTACTGACTTTGCCATAAGTAAATTTGTGAATGGGGCCAAGACTCTTCGTTTTAGTGTCTATTGCCCACTTATAAGCTGATATAATGACCCCTGTAGTACTTCCTATGACCATCTCAGCATTTCATGTTAACAAATATATCTTATTAAATTATTTAGGAGACAGTCGGTATTCTGATCTTCTCTGTTCTTATGGAACATCATAATGCCCAGTTTTTAACATTTCTTACTGTAAGACTAATGTTATATAATGTTAAGGATAGCTCTGGGATGTGACATGTGAGAGTGTTTTGCACCACTTCATGATGTTGAGACTCTGTAGATCAGTCACATTGACTGGATGGTGACATTCAGATTACTGAAGTAACAAAACAGGGGAAGCTCTCCCTGTCCTGGGGGCACTGTCCCCAGTCCACTTCGAGTACCTGGGTTCCACCTCACCATTGCTTCAGTGTTTCAGTCCCATCCCATTTTCTCCCTCAGCACATTCACACCATTTCAAGTTGCAATGCTTCCTTTCCTTCCTTTGCTCACCATCACCGTTGCCTCTGCAAACAGGCATCATGCACAATACAAAGCTCATCAAGAAGGACATTTCCAGAGCAGTAACATTTCCTTTCATCGACATATTTCCAGCTTATTTTAATGTACTGTATTGCCCTCTCCTCTCTTCTCCCTCTCCCTTGAGGAGCAATTTTCATTAAAATCCACGCTAGAAATTGCCAACAAAATATATGTAGAATTGATATACAAAGGTGACTTTCCTTGCATTGTTCCTTTATGACAGCAAATACTTATCGAACTGCAACCCACACGCTCGTGTATAAAAATGCTTATTCAGCTGCCCATAATGTAAAATTTCATATCATTTGATACAGAATCATAGAATGGTTTGGGTTGGATGGTAACTCAAAGATCATCTAGTTCCAACCCCCTGCCATGGCAGGGACACCTTAGGGCGTCCTTAAGGATTACGCATTTGGAAAGCCCGTTAGACGTCAGTATCTAAATCTACATTTCTTTTCTGTTTTGTTTATGCACATCTCTAATTTAAGAGGAATTCCCCTTAAAATTTAATATGTTAAATATTTTTTCTACTTTTTTTTTCCAGATATACCAGGACAAATACATATAAATACATGCATAAGGAACTACTACCACCAATGAAAGGACTTTATTTTCCTAACCTCAAAGTTTGGTACAGTCCTGTAGGGTTGAATTTTCAAAATTCTGTAGCTGTTTATAATTTGCAAATGAAACTATTGAAATAGTCTGATAGAGAATCCACAGGCTTTGTGAAAGCTAGATTTAGTATGTGTTATATTACTTGAATCCCAGGCATTGAAACAGGCTGCCCAGGGAAGCAGTGGAGTCAACATCCCTGGAGGTGTTCAAAAAACAGGCAGTTGTGGTGCTTCATGACATGATCTAGAAGTTAGGGAGATGTTCGATGAAGGTTGGACTAGATGACCCTAGAGGCCTTTTCCAACCTAAATGATTCTATGATCCAAATCCACTGAATATTTTCAGGTTTCTAGAGCATCAGGATTCATATAACTCTCCAAATGATTCCTACTGCTTGAGACAGAAAAACTCAAATGCAAGAGTGTTAATTCATGAACTTCTGCAGTAGTTTTCTACGTGGTCAAACTTTCCAGTACTGGGAAAGTGAGAAGCACAAGAATATGTATTTTTATAACTGGACTTTAGAACTGTTGATGGAACTCAACAGGAAAGCCTAGGAAATGTAGCTGGGGACCAACTTCTTCCAACAGAGAAGTCACATAACTTGGACACGAATAATCTTTCCTGACAACATATATTTCCACATAGCTTTGCTCAAAGTTCAGCTTATGTCCAGTGAATGGGAACGCAGCTTGCATGTCAGCTGCAAGTTAGGACATAAGAAATCATTAATATCCCATGGGCCGCACCATTTGCAAGATTATTCTACAGTTTTCTGGGATGAGGATCTTAGGTCATTAACAAAGCATCCCTAAACCATGCAGAGAATATTAACTGTACTAAATAATTTGCACAGGTAAGCATCAACATGACAAATGTTCTAAATATCCTCCATAAAAACTGCCACATATACAGTCATTTAATACTGCATCTGCTCTGACTGGCTTGCCAGTTAGTCACCTAAATGTAATCTAAACCTGTAAACTAAACTGAAACAGTATGAGCTTGCTACAGAACATACACACAATATCTATTCTTTTTTGGCATGAGCAAGGTTAAACCACAGATTGCATTTTTCTTGTGTCACACACAGCTTGCTTTTCTGGTTTTAGCTCCAATATGCCACTATGCAGAATTAATAAAAAACAAACAAAAAAATACTGCATATCAGACTTTGTGCAAGAGACTCAAATTACCTAAACCTTTTCCTTCTTGTTAAATAAAGTACCTGGAAAGGTATAATTTGGAAGAATTTCCTCAGTCTGGTTTTTTAAAAACTACTTTTTTTCTGGTAGACAGAACAATGATTACTAAACTAACACCAATGTTTAACTAAGAAGCTTATAAAAGTTTGTGTACTACCTAATTGAAATTCTTTATTCCCCCCCAGCTATGCCTTTAATTTTGTTGATAATAAACACCTTAATCACAGTATCCATATTCCATTTTAGCTTTATTATTTGCATTTTTATTTCAAATTCATAAATGAATAACATGCTATTAAAAGTGACAGATTGACAGCACTATAAATTCTTGTTCACCCATTAAAAATAAATCTACAAACAAGTGAAAGCTTCTCTATGAAATCACATCAATATATTTTAAGCTCATTCTGAATATTGGCAATAGGAATAAGAATGTAATTGAAATTAATGTACTTTTTAGTCCTACTGAGATTGTAAGTGACTTGCATTTGTGAAGATGCTTCTATAATATATTCTTTGATGCCTGCCAAATTGGCTATGTGTGCTTTAGTGGCACAGACCAGATTTGAACATCTGAGCTAGAGATGAATTTATCACATTGAAAAGATTTTGTCCCTGTAAAACCTCATTTCCTTCACTTTTAAGATTGAAGGTTGGAATTTTCACCTTTGCTCTCTGTTGGGTAAAATTTTTCAGTATTTGAAGTGAAAATGATGGGGAAAAATTCAAAGATTAACAGGAGTCCACTTATAAATTAAGACTAAATCTTAGATGCTGGTAAACAGAGTCACATAAGGAGAGAATCTCAAAATAAAACATGTGATAAGACCAAACTGACTAATTTATCTAGCACTAGTTAACAAATCTATCTAAATATCTTGCAGCCACAGGAGGCTCATTACAGGAAAAAATCAGCCTACCAGGAATTAATATTTAAGAACAGCTTCCTAGAAAATGATTAATTTCTTACTTATAGGTATATTATGGTAATAATAGAAAAGCTTGGTTTTAGAATTAATCTTCACTAGGATCAGGGTGAAGGAATCATAGCCAACATAGAGCAAAATATGTCTTGCATAAAAATGGATTATGACAGCCAACATATCTGAAACCCACACTGTTGTCATTCAGAGTCACTCAAAGTTCATCTAATGGTCTTCAGCAGTTCTTTTCCCTGCCACACTCCTGCCCCACTGGTCATCTATTCCTATATCATTTGTACAATTCCTTACTATTTTTTAACTACTTAAGTGGATGCTTATTTTAGAAATTTCTTCCAGCTGTCATGTATCAAAGACAGCTTGGCAGCTGTTCTAAGATCAGTGCATAAAGTTTCCGCACTACAGCTATAAACTGGTGTAGAATGCTTGGGAGAACTGACACCTCTTGGGTATTTCTCTTTGCCACTAATAGTGCTTTAATGTGTCTTGATTTAATGACAGCCTTGTAAGGCTATTACAACTTGCCTTTCTTTTTCTTGGCACCAGCACATCCCATTCTGAGTCAAACTAAAGACATTCTTTGATGCAGGCTGACATGACCTCCTCCATTGTTACACACACACATGCTCTTCTGAAACCATCCCTGAAAGTCTGGTAGGACCAGTGTCAATCACTTGTTCCACAACTAGCTGCTCTTCCCCAGCAGAGCCAACTCTTCTCTCCTTACAGTAGTTTACTACCTGAATTTACAAAAGATACATCATGCATCCATACAAAATAAAACCTTAGAGAAATATTATTCAAGACATTTTGCAAAAAAAAAAACCAAAAAAAGCTAGAATAATCTGGAACAGTGGCTGAAATTGGTACAGTAACTTTATTACATAGGACCATGATTCAAAACATTGCTCTGGTAGGTTGGAGTGTGAACATAAAGCACACAAGATGCTCTAAGCCTGAAGTTTAAAAATTACCTTTAACATTGTGCAATTCAAAAAATATTCGTGACAAAATGTTTTCTTTATACCAGAAACCCTCCCTTAAATTGTTTTATAGATTCCATGCCAATTCTGGTAATCTTTAGGAAAGTTTGCAGAACAGCTTTGGCATGGAGAGCATTAGGAGCTAGCCAACCCATTGCAAAGCACAAACGATCACAGGACACAGGTAATCTGAAGGGAGGACAAGACTAACAGCAATGCATATAGGCTGTTTCCCTTCGCTGCTAAGCCAAACAGCTGTAAACAGCATTTTAAAAAAATTATGGTGCCAACCCAGCCGAAAATACCAATTTCACTTTTTCTGTCCTTTAAATGAAGAAAAATTCAGGACACAATAACAGCTGCAAACATTCCAGGGATAACAATTATGAAGTTTTTTAAACACACATGCAGCCTTTCCATTCTCTCCATTTCTACGTGATGCGTCCAATTTCATAATCCTGGCAAAGCTCAACAGCTCAGGATACAACGCTATGAGCGCACACACCCACTGCAGTACCATGGCTGTGGCAAGCAATGGAATGTGACAGATAAAATACTGAGTATTTGATATAGCAGATTAATTTGCTGAGAAAGAAACTCCCATCCCAAATGCCACAGCAAATAGATAACCTTTGTTATCTAGTCTGCCCTGGGGCAATAGGGTGGGTTACAATAGCCAATTATTACCGTTTTCCAGCATCCTCTTTTTTTTAATTGCAAGTATAATAATATGTCTGAGTTGTTACAACAAAATTCAACAAAAATTGTGGGCTCTTAAGTCCTTAAAAAGAAATACAAAGAGGAATTAAAAAGTTATGCATTTTAGCCGTTCCTATGATACCCAAGGATAATGCTGATAGCCAACATTTGCCTATTATCACAAAGGCACAGGATCCTAATATCCCTTATGGAATGATGTATTTTACTGTTAGTCATTCTGTGCTCCTGTCAGTTCTTAGTCTGGTCTTTTACTGTACCTAACATATGAATTGGAGTAAGTAGTTTTAAAAGCTATATAAAAGTGCACTCCTCACACTGATCCCTCTTGCTAATATTACGTCAGACCATTTGTATTAAACAGGACCACATTTATTCCCAGAACTAAGCCCCAGATAAGGTTCCTTCCTTTAGCTTTAATTCAATAAAGAAATTACAGTATTCAAGAAATTAAAGATCCATACCTCAACTTTGCAAACGTTTCAAATCAGAAGCCTGTCCCTCCTCTTTTTCACAGCTCTCTTCTAAAATGCAACTAAATATTGGGGAAGGAGAGGTGGAAAAGGGGCTCTAGAACATTTTCAGGCAAAGCAAAAGAAACTACTTTTTAAAATCACTCATATGTACATAAAATTTAATGTTAATAACAGGGAACAGAAGTTTTTAAACCTGAAACTATAAAGTTGCATTAGCAATAGAATAGTTTTCTACAAGGATAATCTGGTCCAACTGCACAATCACTACATGTGCTTCACAAGTGAGCTTCTAGTTCTTTGGGTTTTGTTTTCCTTCATTTCTCTCGTGAACTCTCCTGCTGTATTACGACTGGGAATACTCTCCA
>JAVSBS010026155.1:11107-21610 GCA_033124195.1 Coracias cyanogaster | reverse complement strand
TAGAGAAAGCATAGTTTCATGTATGTTGGCAATCCAATGTAAAGTCTACAGAGAGCATCTTCCAGGATATGTAGTAAAGAAGCTTCTCACACCTCTAGCCCTTGAGTCAAATAGTTGCATTTGTACAGCAGCACGTCATATCTGATTCAGTATGAAAGTTTGACACAACTAAGAAGTTACTCTGTATTACATTTTGTAGACACTGTTTCTGGATATTCTCAATATATTCAAGAGCAATTTTTATTTTCAAATTATTTTTCCAAGAAAAGCAGGATATCTTACTGAGAGTACCAAGAGATAATTATTACGTTTGCACCTGCTACTTTTTCAAACCCCAATAAATATCTATGGAATAAAAATCAGAGTATGGTTTGGGGAGACGACAGGAGAAGACAGACTTAAAGAAAAACATTACTGATAAACATTAAAAGCAAGCGTTCTGTCACAGAATCGCTAGTTCTTTTCAGTAGTCTTAGGTTCAGCTTCACTAGCTTACCTCTTAAAACACGGTCCCCCCCATCAGAACATACAACTAGGAACAGTCAGCTAATTTATACAAAGTACTAGGAAGAGAAACTTGAAGACAGAAAGCTATAAAAGTCATGCTGCAAAAGCACTGTTAGAGCATTTAGACTCCTGTATAAGGTCTAGGTTGATAAAGGACCCAAGAGAGAACAATTTATTACTGCCATCAATCCCCCAATTTAAAAACAGCAGGAAACAGAATAACAATTTGAGCAAAATAAAACTTTAACCCATTAAAACCAGGAAAGATTAATTTCTGCAAGGTCATTGAAAAGCTTTCTGACATAGGCTGCTCCTGCAGTCTCCTTACTACCAAAACCTTGCCACGTAAACCCAATACAACTCTCTCTATACATACACACTTTTTCCTTTATTTTTTTTCCCCTAATTTGTATTACCTACTCTACCAAAAAGAAACCAATAGATGGGAATACTGTAATTATGCTAGGGGAATCTTTAACTCCTGCTTAGGTTTCTTGAAAGCAGGAACTTAGAATAGTGGTTTTCAATTTATCTTTTTATTTTTCTGTGGAAGGTATGAGTTCATACAGCAAATTCAAGCCTGCTGACAAAGACCTGGCTTTACTTAACCACCTTCTGTGGTCCACAGACTATTAAATCAACAAAGCAAATTAAATCCACAGAAATTGCAGCCTTGTATTGACATCAGCTTTCAAGAACATAAACAATGGTAAAGGACCTTGGTGCAAGAAGCAACTTTCTCCTTACTGGAAAAAGGAAGTACAATATACCCCAGCCAGCTACTTTTCAGATAAGCTTTACTGAGCGCACCCTTTTTTACCTTGTCCTGGTTTCAGTTAGAACAGAACTAATTCTCTTCAGTGATTTTACTTTTCAGCTCAGTCTCTTCTAAGTAACTGCACTTTCTGAAGTTAACAGCATATTTTTGCAGACAGTGTCTGTTTCTAGCAGTGATAATGCTTGATGTTTAGCATTACTACCAAGGACCGGTGTGCAGAAAGGCTCTTCCTTGAGCTTGCTCCTGTGCAGACCAAGGTCACTGCTAAGACTTACATGCCACACTGGGGGTGCAGAAAGTAAGAGGTCAGCCTGCAGGGAGGAGCAGACAGGACAGGTGACCCTAAACTGACCAAGAAGGTATTCCATATACACCATAAGCAGTAGAAAGCTGAGGGATCATGAGGGTCAAGCTCTCTTCTTCAATAGCCAATGTCCAAGAAGCACTCTGTCTGTTCTACCTTTGATCCCAAACTGTGCATTCCTGAATCCAGTTCCAGAACTCAGAATTCAGGTTCCCATCTGACTCTGAGTCCAGTCTGGGTCTTCCCCAGTGCCTGCCCACAGCATCAGCGGTGACGGTGACATAATTGCCATCAAGGGGGTTGGGTTTGATATTGTAACTATTACATATGCATATGTATATATTTAGTTTTATAGTTTTTATTTTCATTAAAGCTGTTTTAGTTTTCTTCTCCAATCCCTAAGTCTCTCTCCCTTATTCCCTTTCTCTTCCCCTTTGGGAAGGGAGAGGGGATAATAGAGAGCATCTGTTAACCCTTGACAACTTTCCATCTGCATAGCACATGAAGATAATTGTTTAATTATTTTTTCATCCACAAAATCCAACACCTTTCTGTTTTGGGAAATGAAAGATTAAACTCCCCTAAGCTCCCTTACCTCCAGATTCTGGCCAAAATCTCTGCCTGTGCTACCATATGTAACAAGAATATTCACCATACCATGTTACACATCAACACATTGTTCTGTGGCTTTTGGAAATACAGCTTTTCTTAGTGCATTCAATTATTGTCTCCTTTTAAAAGCACTTAATTGGTTGTACTAAAGCCTTTTAATGCTAGGAATGCGAATTTTAAGATCTGTTGAAAATGACAGTCATAACAAAGACTAAATAGACAGTAGTTGTTCAATTAAAAATTAGTTCTCTCTAAGATTTACAATCTGTTACATTCCTTAATAGAAAATAAGTAGAAAATATAAAAGATCATCAAAAGGTCACTGAGGAGAGAACATAACTTCTGCAGGAGAGCCAACTTAATAGTTTAGGACCCTTCTGCCTAGAAGAATTGTGACTGAGACGGATTACAAAAGATTTCTGGGAAATCAATATTGGTATTCTCTGTTTTTTTCAGATAAAATTATCAAATAAAAGCCAAAAAAAGAAAAATAAATAAGATTTATTTGTGTAAACAGGTCAAAGTTAAACTGAGAAAATCACTGTCGCTATGTGTTCTGGAAGTCAAAACTTTACTGATAGGTTTGAAAACCTATCAAAAATTCATGGAGTAAAGCCTTCAAAATAAAACCTTCAGCTTGGGAAATCCCTGAGCTGTGGACTGCCACATGCCAGAAAGTTTCATTTTATGCTTGATCTGTTCTTATATTTCCTAGGCATTTTTGACTGGCCACTATTAGAGATAGGGCATCAGACTAGGGGGTGCTTTAATCAAACGGAATATAACCATTCTTTTCTTCTTATGTAAAAAAATCAAGATTTTGAGAATATTGAGATTTAGAGGTTTGTTCTTTTTAAATCTTGATTTTGAATATACTATACAAAAAATCCATTTACATTAAAAATGACTCTGGTAAAATATATATCCTCATTCCCTATTAACTTCAGTAACAACAACATTTAATTGTGTAGCTTACTGTTGCATTTTGTGAGATGCCAATAAAAGCTGATCTATTACTAGGGGTCAGGAACAGGGGGTAGCAGTCACAGCATAACAAGAAAGATGTTAATTGTTTATATTTTACTACCAGGAGAAAATCCATTAAAGTCAACAGTATTGCCTTACTGTGACTGATGATAGATTGCACTTCAAAAAATCAACTAGGCAAAGGAAAGCTTTCCAAGACAAAACTGAAATTATTGGTGTCTTAAAGAGCTATTTTTAATTCCTGAGCCGTACTTAGCCCTTTGGTTTTCAAAGTATTAAATTATTTATCATGTATAGTGTCCCACATTCCTAGCAGAACACCTTTGTCTTTTGGAAGACAAAAATGGGATTTAGGGAAAATATGGTTAATAAAGAGAGGAATAAAATGATCACTGCATATAGCAACAAACTTCCTTTAAACACCCTTAACACACAATTACTGCATCAAAATTGCTTGACAGGAAAATAAAGTTTTTTGAACTTGAGTAAATGCTGTGACTTGGATCTGATGAAAGATACCATGTACACAAAATGGTAACTCCAATATCAACTTTTTACCTTTAATATAAGCCACACAATAGTGAAGAGCTGGAAGCAAATTTTAAGCAGGATCCCTTTCCCTCTCCCTCGTATTAAAGATGTATATGTTTGTAATGCCAGGGTTAAATCTTGACAGCTTTTCTAGTATTTACTGTGTGGTTTTAACTGTGTAAAATGGTGTCATTGGAAAATGAAATGTAACTTGTATACATTTAAAAATGTATATTCATTGATAAAAATAATCAAATGCTGTTGTTTTTTCCTAAATGGAAACCAACATTCACTGCACTCCAAATTTGTTTAGTTTTAGCTACAGTTCTCAATTTTGAAAGTGCAGTCTAAAGTCTAATGAAACATCACCGAAAATTACACAGAATATCTAGACTGACATGTCAGATGAGTTTGCTGTTTCCATGTCTGCTACTAGTATAACTACTGTGTTAGTGGAATGAGAAGAGGAGACAAAATAATACAAACATTTCTGATCTTGCTTGCCATTTTTGAGTGATTTTAAATAGCTGAGTCTCAGCCAGCTTATCTGCCAGGGAAAGCAGCTTTCTTTGTTCTTCTTTTGCACATCTACTGGCTAATATTCCAGTCAGGAAGTATTTTTCCAAATAAATCAATGAGTTCTTTCCAATTTATCTGTGTTAGCAACACCTGAGAAATAGGCTGGTTGTTTCTTCATAGTTATTTAAAAAGCATACTAATACTTAATAATTTTTTTCCTGTGTAGGGGGCAACAGAGAAGGCTAGAAGCTCAGAGAACAGACTGAAAAACAAAGCAGTTTTTAAACTACCCAGCTGCTCTATTTGCTATCAGCAATTTTCTCAGACTGGCTACTTTCACTTCACTTTAAGAGAACTGAGCACTCGTCCTACTTAATTCTACTGATCTAATATTGTGAAATATGGGAAAACAATAGACTGCATTCACCGATGCCATATTTCAGGGATGACCCCATCTATGGTGTTCTTTCATTCTCCCACTGGCAGGAAATTGCGCAGAATAATACTCCATTCCCTCACTGTAGGAGAGGAAAAGTGGTATGCATCACATACTTCTCATGATTCCTAAACAAATATAGTCATGCAGGCAGAATTTCCCGATAACTGTTTCAGTTACATTGGCTCTATACCTTGCCTTGTGATGACTAAGTTTATGAAACCATTCCAAATATCTGTTTGCTGAGTTAGTTTGTTGCACTATCACACCAGTATTGCCATGAGCAGATTTGTGTTTACATGGGCAAAGGACCCATACTGAACTAGTCAACACCATAAGAAATTATGCAAATTCTTCTCAAAAAATTAACAATGAAGACTTCATGCGGTAATACTTCTTTGAATTCTGAATCTCCCGCATAAGAAACTAGGATAAAGGAGTCTTCCAGCAGTAACAAATAATCCTTCTATTAAGCTTCAAGATGGTAGCAAAATTCAGTGTCTACTTTCCTAATAAGTTAACAAAGGGCTTAATAAAATCTTGCTGTCAGCAATAAATACTGCAAAACATACCTGATGTTGCAATTTTTAAATTTCATCCCTCTCGTCCTCACACTTAAATCAATTTTTTTTGTGTTGGAAGCCTTGCTAACACACATCTTCTAATGAAGTGAAATACAGCCATAAATCTATTCTCGACAAGAACATCTGCAGCTCACTTATTGGTAGCATAATAGAAATAAAAAAGGAAAATGATCCAGGTTATTAAGTTGTTAAAAACATTTTCACTACTGGCTTTGCCTTACAACAAAAATTGCTCATGCTAACTTCTGAAAGTCACACTTGTGCAGCATTTTCTCCATGCTGCTCTGCAATATATGAGATATTTATAATATAAAGGTTTAAAGAGTTACTGCTGATCATGTGACATGACCAGTACAACAAGGTCTCTAAAATATGTTATCACATTTAAGATTTTCATCAAGCCAAGGAAGTGTTCACATATGAGGATAATAAGAATGGTACCACAGAAAGATAAGGTTATACAGAAATTTTATAAATCCAGTGTTTGGAATAGTAATATTTAAAACAGATATAAGAAATATCTGGTAATGATTACAAAACAAAGGTAGGGAAGAATAACAAAATTCGTCTTAAAATGGCAATAATATTTAATGATGAAGGTGCAGAGGTACTAAGTAATTTGAAAAAATCCCCAAGAACTCTATGTTCTACAGTAGTGATCTAAACAAAAATTGGTTTGCTCAGTTTTATGACACCTAATACTACCTTACTACAATTATAGTCATTATGCTGTAACGAATACTGTATTACTATAATACAATTACGTAATTACATAAAAAAAAGATCTTGTAAAAATCCACACAGATTTTTGTTTCATTAGATATTACAAAGAGTAGACAACCCTGTAATTTTCACTTGTATCAATATTATAATATTAGAAAAATAGATTTGGCAACATACTGGGGAGTGCTGGTATCTCATAGCACAGTACGTGTCAGACCTGCATACATGCTGCAACAGTGGTGAGTACTTATATGCTATATATGATGTGCTTTGCATGTGTAAAATTCACTGCAAACACAGAGGAGAACTACTGTGAACGCGCAGAGGTCTGCCATGCTGAGAATATATTAGGATGTCTATGCTATCAACCAGAGCTGGCTTATAATAGGTGTATACATGCTGTGAACATCATCCAATATCCATAATTTGGACTTAATATTACTTTTAACCAACTGTGAATATTCAGCGTACTAAACATTAGATATATTGTATTGCCAGCAACTCATGATTGCTACATAGCAAAACACTTTGCTACGTGCTTGTCTTTTTATAATTAAGTAGTCCTGCTAAGTTACACTGAATTGCTATTAGGAATTATGCTTAAACATAAAACATACACCAATGCAATTTGTTGAATCTGTCACGATGCTCAAAGGCAAGTATTATACTGTGTGCTTGTACTCTTGTCTCTTCCACAGTCAAACATATCTATGTATCTGCTGGTACAAACCAGTTTTCTTAAAATTCTACAGTTTTTACAGAAACTTATATTGTACCAATACATAGTATTCTCCCTGTAAATTCAATCTAGAAATCCATTAATGCTATAAAAGCCTTCCTCAGAGAAATATTTATTCAGATATAATATAAGCAATTGAATGCCTCTTTTAACTTAGCAAGAGATTAATCATGAATTTCTCAATAGGTTTTGATATGAAAAGATTTCAATCAATTCTTGCATTCCACAGCAGGATTGATAAAAAGGAAAGAAAGAAAGAAAAAAAATTAATTAAATGCATATGCCCTAGAAGGACAAAATATGAACTCAGACGAAAGTAGAAAAATACTTAAAAATGTTTAAGTGATTTTCATATACTATGACTTTTGCTTGGAGTGTGTTCTGAGATAGTTTTAATAAATAAGCCTTTAAATGAGATGACCTGAGATACTTGAAAGTGTGAGCAAACTGTCCAAATCAAAATGCATCACTCTTCCAATCTTAAAACATAGGTTTTGGTGACTAGTGGCTAACAAACATCACTGCAGTCCAAGGAAGAGGTTAAATATCTCAAGAGCAATTGTACTCTTATGGGTTTAATCTACTGTTTTAGAAATTATATAGTTTTAAAAAATTCATATATCTATTGTATGGTAGTCAATGCTTTGCATTGAGCAGAATACAGTAAATAGATGTCTATGTTAGAATGTAAGGAATACCTTAAGGCCCACATCTGGTATAGTCTTAAATAAATATAAAATATATACCCAAGGCATATATTGGAATTCATGGGGCTGCTCACATCCTAAAACATTGCATGTGTTTAAACAGTTAGAAAAGCGGTTTGCAGTTCCAAATCAGTCATTTCATCAATGTAAATTGAACTTCAGAGAGAAATATTTGTGAACTAAACTGTTGTGACATTATTCTTAGGAAAAGAAAAACAACGCTAACAACCATAACTAGGAAACAGGCTGTGTGAGATTGGAAATTAAAAAAAAACAACTAAAAAGATCAAAAATCAGCCTTAAAAAAGAAAGAAAGTGAAGAGATGAAGCACTGCCTTAATCAGGCTGGCAGCTGAAAAAAAAAACAACCAACCAAGTACTTAGCAACTAAATCCTGCTTTCTAGCATACTCTCATGGTTTGGTATACTTTTGCTGTTCAAGTACTGACACCCAATAGAAGACACACTTATTGGTTTGCTTATCTATTCTCACTTTAAACTGTATTTCTAGCAATACGTTTGAAAGTAGCACAGTGATACAGTTGGAAGTGACCATACAGAATAGTTTCTTGATAGCAAGTAAAAAACCCCCAAAGCAACAGAGCCATTTTTGGCAAATGATAGCTAATTAAGGGCACCATTTCAGTGGGTTTTTAATTTTTTTTTCTTTCCAAAAATTTATTCAAATTTTGCAAGTAACTGGAGTCTTTTATTTGGGACTCATTCAAAGATTTTGATAGGCTTGTAAATCTTTACCCAAATGCTCATATTATTTTGCCAATATAAAGTGGCTTAAAGATTTACAAGTATAATAAGTATTATATATATTGCATACATGCATATTTTCTGAATTTTAATTATTGTGTTAGTTTTGTAAGATGAAATATATTTTCAAACTGAATCCTATCTGGATTTGCCCAGAAAGTCAACACAATCTTAAGAAGGCAATGAACACTCTGGACTTCTAAGTTAAAGGAAGGATTAGTAGATCAGTGTTATACGAATGGAAGATCTAGAGAAGGAGAGCTCAAATTTATTACCATCCATAATAATCAATGACCCTGTCAAAGAATTTTCACATTAAGTGCTGAAAATTTGATCCTCATCGGACTAAAGAGTGTGACAGTATGTATTATTTCTAGAAATCTTTCTCTTGTGTGAAATACATGCTAACAGTTTATGAATAATGCCAATGTGCCTTTGTAAGACATTTGGTGGCAAACATCAAAGAAGGCAGCATGCTTCTAAGGTTTTTTTAACATGATCTCTATATAGTTCTTGGAATTATGAAAAAAAAATTGCCTCAGCTAATTCCTTCCAATGTCTGCAGACACCTTCAGTGTTTAATCAAATCTCCTTTCCAATTGATGTAATCAAAATATCAATCACTCAGATGTGCTATACAAAAATGTGTACCACTTGCATGAGGTAAACCATTCCAGATTCTACATAATCTATCTTTGAAATAATGCATAAATTCTAATGGTCCAAACAAGTATGCCATATATTGGGACAAACTTTACAAGCTTCATGTTATACCCAGGGCAGAGGTACTATGGAAGCTTTGTTTTAGCATCATCAAAATGAAATAAAATGAATCCTTTCCTTATAGCATATGTTAAAAAAACCCCAAACCTAAACAAACAAACAAAAAACCCCCAAACCTTCCTAGACTCTATTAACAGTGCTTGCTTGTAATGGTGGATTCAAACCACACCAATAGCCATAATGTGCTGACAATTACTTTCAGACTGTTTCCTCATCAGTTCATTATAGAACTACTTATGGAATCATTCATGTGCAAAAGAGACATAGTCTGTTTTTTGGTTAACAAAATGTGTTTGTTATATACCAGTAAAGTAACATTGATGTAAATCTAAACTTAATATTGTTAATTTTATTGGACAGTTCACCATTCCATTAACACAGCTAATCTAGATTTTTGTCCATAAAGGAAAACCATAACAAGCCAGATATCAATAAAAATATAACTCTTACTAAAAAAGTCCAGTTTGACAAAGCGCATATACAAATAGATAATTTATTTCTCTGAAAATGGGACTTTCAATTTCAAGTCTAAATTATAAAGAGCTAAAAAAACCTTAATTTGGAATATTTATGGCACATTTAGTGGTAGGGAAGTCCATGATGAAAAACACTGACACAGATGAAAATAACACTGTTTTGCAACAAATATATTCCAGTTTACTATGGACGATTGGCATCGTTATGGTGAAAACAGTGTTTCATGAGGCAAAAATAGAACTTACATTGCACACTACTAATTAAGGATGAAAGTATAGACATAGTCAGTTCTTTCAAGGATTAAATAGGAAAGCTTTTAAAGCTCCTAAAAGATTAATTTATTCTGCACAGGCTAAGAAGGTAGGCAGAAATAAACAGTGTATTTATTACAAACAGAATCAAATGGATTATACTTCATGTCTTCTCAATTTTGACATACTTCTGCCATTAACATAGCTGACAACAAAAAAGAATTGCAGTGATATTCAATGTGATTTGAATTTTGAAACCTTAGAGCAAGACGTGTAGCGAGGATCCATCTTGCAAAAATGAGTAACAGGATTTTATTCTAGACCAACACTAAATTTAGATCACTTGTTAGCTACCTCAGGGAACATTTCAGAGGTAACAGCCAAATGCAACACAATGAAAGGAGGAAATATGCAAGAAATTCCAGCAACTGTGCTATCTTGGCCTAAGATGTGGAAGAGATTCTTCTCTTCCTATTTTTATTTTTTTTTCTGTTTGATGAAAGGAAAATAGTCAGCATATTTACCCTTTCACAGGAAACCGCAAAGTTAAAAATTCATTATCAAAACCGTTATCAAAGCTTATTAAAAGCTGAGTACTCCTGATACATATGAAGTTAAAAGTTCAAACCTCAGACCAAATTGCCCAAGTTGGTGTTTGCAAAGCACTCAACACATGTTCCTGGGAAAAACCTTGTAAGAGAATTTTATTGGCCCCGATCAAACCCTGTAACTCCATGGATGAAAAGGTACCCCCATAGCATCAACTCTACCTCCAGATGTAAAGTATCTCTGAGAGATCT
>JAVSBS010026155.1:0-11007 GCA_033124195.1 Coracias cyanogaster | reverse complement strand
CCTCCAGATGTAAACTATCTCTGAGAGATCTATGGGCAGTTTTAGAAGAGTAGTGAAAACTGATTAAGACAAGCAGTCAGCAGATGCACTCTTGTCAACTCCATTTAGTAATACTGTTTAGCCAGCAAAACTCTAATTCTCAGGACAGCTTTATGGTAAGAAAGTTCCTGATTACACTGCTGGATTGGAACTGTGCTATCAAGTATCTGCCAGAAGAATGCAATGCATTCAATGCTGTGCATAAGCAGCCACAAGAGTTTTGGGTTGAACAAGTACTATATATGTTTCAACTTTTACATTCTCCTAGTTTCTTTAAATACATTAAGTTGTAATAGAATATATACATAGGAAAAAATATTACAAAATATTACAAAATGAGAGAATTTTTCACTATTTACCTGTCCTTCTTGGAAACTGGGTGAAATACTTTAAAGTGCAAAATTATTTAAAGATCTAAAATAAACATACAAGTTTAGCACTGATCCTGCAGACCTCTTACCTGCTCACCAACACTCAAGTGAACAATCCCTCACACCCAGTGAGACTAAGCTTTCTCAAAAGTTAAATGCATATTCATCTTGGTTCTGAATTTGTACACAGTGAAATAAATTAAACTGTTCCAACTGAGCAAGGCAACAGCATCCTGGCTTGTATCAGAAATAGTGTGGCCAACAGGACTAGGGAAGTGATTGTCCCCTTGTACTCAGCACTGGTGAGGCCACAACTCGAATGCTTTGTTCAGTTTTTCACCCCTCACTACAAGAAAGACGTTGAGATGCTAGAGTGTGTCCAAAGAAAAGCAATGAAGCCGGTGAAGGGTCTAGAGAACAAGTCTCATGAGAAGCAGCTGAGGGAAGTGGAGTTGTTTAGTGTGGAGGCTCAGGGGAGGCCTTACCACTCTTTACAATGACCTTAAATGAGGTTGTAGAGAGGTAGAGGTTGGTCGCAAGTAAGGAGTGATAGGACAAGAGAAAATGGTCTCAAGGTACGCCAGGGGACGTTTAGATTGGACATTAGGAAAAATTTCTTCACTGAAAGGGTTATCAAGCTTTGGAACAGGCTGCCCAGGGCAGTGGTGAAGTCACCACCCCTGGAGGTATTTGAAAGTTTTGTAGATGTGGTGCTCAGGGACATGGTTTAGTTGCGGACTTAGAATCATAGAATGGTTTGGGTTGGAAGGCACCTCAAAGACCATCTAGTTCTGACTCCTCTGCCATGGCAGGGACACCTCCCACTGGACTAGGTTGCTCAAGGCCCCATCCAACCTGGCCTGGAATGGTTGGGTTGGATGGCAGTGTTAGGTTAGTGGTTGGACTCTATGATCTTAAAGGTCTTTTCCAACCTAAATGGTTATACGATTTCTGTAGTATTTCCTTTTGTCAATATAGGTTCTGGAATTACGACTATCGAAATATTTAACCCCCTCCACTCATGCTGCATAGCTGTGATGACCATTTAAAGTCTCTCTTGCTACACCTGGGTTTTGTAAAAAATATTCCTGTGCATCAGTAAGGTAAGATATAGCTAACAGGAGTTGCAGAGAAAAATCTCTAGCTTTAGCTTCCCTGGTTTTACAATCAGACTTCAGTCACTCCATTTAATGCTTCTGCCAATCTCTTACATCTATAGAAACACATAAGCCTCACTGTGCTCCTCAGACTAGTGTCAATGATAATTGTCAATAAAAGATAGGTTTTTTCACCTGTAAAATATAGTAGAAGGACTCCTCATCTAGTGGTCTCAAAAGACCCAAAATCCTCTTCTGGGAAACTCATAAAATCTTTTGGAAAGTTATAAACCGTTTAATATACCACAGGGAACAATCTTCTATGGGCAAAATGACCTTAAAAGTTTTTACCATGTATAATTACTATGGTTCTTTTTTTGAAGTTGTATACAAGCAGCTACTTCACTTTCTGCTTTGTTGTTTTAGTTACTCTACTTGAAGAAAATAGAGAAATCATGTTGTAATAACCAAAAGCTATTTTGCAGTTCTACAGTGAGCACATTTTTACTGGTCATGTGGATTACAGTTTATCATCTGTATTCCATACCATACCACAAACATGCATGCACATACACATAAACAATCTGAAATTCCTTAAATCATTAGCTTATTGACAGTAAAGGGTGTTATTTTGCATCTTCAAGACAGATTTTATTTTGTTGAGCTGAAGAACCTCTGCACTTACCCAAGTCTCATTCTGCTTACCAACACACTGTACGTATTTCATCATCTAACAATAATGAAGACAAAACTTTACAGCTGTAGCTTGCAAATAATGCAAGAAAGTAAAAATAAACAACAAACCAGCTTTCAAGAACAGTGGTTTTCTGCAGGAAGGAAGAAAATTGTCAGGTAGGTTACTATGCACACTAATAGGCAGGTTTCTTTCGGTACACTCCAGAAAACCATTTCTCAATTCAATCTTGAATATTAACAGGAATTATTTGATTTAATTTTTATTTCATTAATAAGTGTTTTGGAACCAGATTTGTGTGTTTGTAAACAAATATATATATATACACTAAAACATAAATATTCAAACATCTATATGTATAAATATGTACTGTATGTATTCCAGAATTCAAAAGAAATCTTCTAGGGTCACGGCTCAAAAGGTTAAATTGTCCAAAAACTGATGAACAAAAGTTAAAGCCTTCTCGTCTGTTCACTACACTTAAGAATACTGAAACACTGGATATAAAGAAAGCAATAATGATTATAAACAGGGTCTTAGAATGCTGTATGCTTGTTACAACCTTCTAGTCATAGTGCAGAGATAACCATAATTAGTTTCATTATGGGGGTGTGGCCAATTTCTGCAAGAAATTACATTACATCATTTGAAAGGCTAGATACCAGGACTTGTTTAACAAAATGTTCCACCAGACCTCTATGCCTATGTACTTAAAACACAATGCCTGACCTTGCTTAAGCCAAATAGAAAGCATTGTGGGAAGAAAAGTTAAGTATTTGTTATTTGCATCATTTTTAGCAGAAAATCTACTTACTGCACTTTTTTTCTCACATCACATGCCAAGCTCACCAACCTGTCTATCTTTTCTCTGAAAAGATTGATCAAAATTGGCCTTTTGTTTCTAGTGCAGCTGAGAGAAATACACAACTGAAGGGGAAAAATCCCTCTCTTGTAAATATTAGAGTGTACAATTACAAAAATAGGCTTTGGATATGACTTCTGATTTGGTTCATTGTGACATCTTCAATAACTTATTCCTCTGGATTGTATTAATACATATGTTATCATTAAAAATTTAAGGAGGGAAATAAGACGCCATGCTACAGACAGAATAACCACTAGGATTCTTAGTGAGGTACTAACATGTATTTTTTTCTTTATCAGCAAAGTGTGTCACAGAAAAAGTCCTGGACAGGATGGTCTTCAAGCAAAAGAAATATTAACAATTGAAAATTATTCAAAGTTATGTAAAACTGGAAGTATTGTGCTGTGATGGAAACTTATAAAATGCCTTGATATCAGAGAGACTATTTAAGTCAAAACACACAAATTATAGCCTATTATTAAGAATTGTATGATTAAGAATATTATATTATAAAGAATAGTCAGTGATTATCTATTACACTCTGGGTAGTAAACAAAAAGGAACATTATTCAAACACTGAATTTTTATAACAGAATCAAAATCAGAATTTGGGGGAATTTTTAACTATAAAGTAACAGAATGAACTAACCTGAGATAAACCTATTCTAGATAAATTATAGCTTAGATAATACAGATTTGCCAGTACTTAGATAAAACCTTACCTACTGGGAATTAGAGAGTTCTATTTAGTTGACTGTTAAAGTGCACTCATGTTAAAAATGAACAGTAATGCTAACCTTAGGAAAGAAAAGGGTAATGAATAATGAAGAAAAAAGGAAGAAAATACAGATCAAAAGATGAAAGAAAAGCTCAGAAAAAGGAAAAAGAACAGAAAGAACACAGAAATATTCACATGGTGTAGAGAATAAGCCTTTGAAAATTATTTGCTAAAATACTTTTTGTGCTCTGCATATTTTTTGTAATCCATAGTTATACTTTAGTCCACATGTGTAACAGACAATCCTGCTAATTAAAGATGCACGTTTGAAAAAATAATTAATTTCAATATAAATTCTTTCTTACATTGTCTGAAAAAAACCTCTACTACAATATACTTTCTAACAAAACTTGAAAACTGTGTTTGAATGCTGATGTAACTTCAGTTAATGCAGCACCCAGTAACTCTCACATGGTGTGGAACAGTGCTATGTAAAGAGGACATATTATGTGTAAAGCCTAGGCCAAAAGAAACCTATCTGCAAAAAAAGTCTTGCAATGTGTGGACATATGAAAGAGAGACTGGCCATTGAAATGGGCCTTTTAGAGAGCTCTGACATGTGGAATCAATAGGATCTGTGACAAATGAGGGGAAACGCTTCTGTAACTACACATGGTAGCAAAAAATGCCATGTAATCAGCTAGGCATTTATCGCCAGCAGCATTAACTCCTTAACAATACGTTTCTTGCAGAGAGCATTCCAATTCAACCAAGCACTTCTGAAAGCTGAGTGTAAAACATTGAAACAACATTTACAATGGAAGAGTTTCCAACAAATGTAAAAGAAAAAAATCATGAAGAGCTAGGATGTAAAACTGAATACTGCACAATATTGAAGGACAAAGGGAAACCTAAAGGACAAGTTCCAAAGCTGTAGGAGTGGCCCAAATTATTTAGATCTAAATCAATTGAAAGCAATAGATTTCACTCAGAAAACACTGGTATGAAAAATAAAAACATAAATCAAAGGCTCTAAAAATATTCCCTAAAATAAGCTTTGAAAATACACTTAATGTTCTTAAAGGGCACTGAGAACGAACCAGAATCAACACTGAAAGGACCAACCATCGTCAGCTCATTTTATGAACATTTTCTGTATGTTCACGCAGGAAAAAAATCACTTGAAAATGCCCAGCCATGCAAGTGAACAAAACTATCCTGCTATTCTTAATTGCTACTTCATCTTACCACTTTTCAACAAGGTAGAAGGTATTTTTCCAGTAGCAGCATGTGGTTCCATGACAGACTCCACAGGCAGTTATGCTCTGCATTCTGGAGATTCCTTTATATTGGGATGCTGCTGGTGCTGCTGTGTGTGATTGTCAAAAATGCTCAAACAGCATTTTCCTCTCTTTTCAGACATTGAATTCTGAAGATATTATCTTGTTTACATAGGTATTTATACATACACACATATATATGAAACAATAAACAAATGTGTATTTTTTTCTTGCTCATGCATTATACAAGTTTAAACATTGCTAAATACAACCTATTATGCCAGGATGAAAATTAATGATATTCCTAATCATATTTTGAATTTTGTAAAATAATTAAGCTAACCTATTTCTCTTCTGCACTTCAGTCTTCTTACTTTTTGTTTCCATTTTTGGTAATGTCATCTAAAATAGGATTTCAAAACTAAACAGTGACTCCATAAACATAATGTTTGTATCTTTTTAAGCTGAGACAAAGAAGAAATCAAAAGCACATACTTAATTTCAAATAGTATGCAATACACAGGTCATTTCACTGAATACAGAATCAGAGGGCTAGTGTAAATATTTTTATAGCTATACACAGTACAGATCTCTGTTATAGTTCTCAAATGGTTGTTGTGTAAAAAATCACATTTTACAAACCACATTATATTAAGCAATGAAATAAAGAAATAAAATACTAAAGAGACTAGAACTGAATTAATCTAATTTTCATTTAGCAAGTGATATGTAATCCTGTTCATTTAAACAAAATGCCAAGTGTCTGCAAAACCAGTCCTTCTGTTCAGCTGTGAACCATGAAAACACCTAAACCTAAGAACTGTATACTGTAATGATTCTCTACAGCTTAAAAAATAGAAGCAATATTTTCCCTTGCAAGTCTTGCAAGTACAAAAAATACCAAATCAACCAAAGAAAACCAGAAAACTAATAAAAAAAAAAATCCGACCACTCTAGGTCAGACTGAGACCTTGGAACCTCCCTGAAGGTAACGATTTTTAATGAAAATGCCAACACCACATAGAGCACTGCTAGCAGGTATTGTTTTAATATCAGATATCTTCTCTGCTCTTCTTTTCCATTTCCAAATTGAGCCCAAGAGGCCTAAGATGAGTCTGTTGATCAGGTTTCTTGTTAACTAGCATTTTCAACTTGGTGTGGATTTTCAGACTGACAGTATCATTTTGAGACCCTCGTGTTTTTCTGCTTCTGTTTTAATTTATCACTTGAAGTAAGTGCACTGGATGGATACTTATCAGGTCTCTACTTCCCTGGAGGGTTACAAAATACAATTGCCATGTTCATTGTTGACGGCTTAAATACAGCACATATGAAACAACAAGAATGGGCTTCTTAATGTAGTGGGTAAGATGTCCATAAAACAGTGGCTTTAGGGGCTGGATTAGAGGAATAAACAAAACAGATTTTACCTCAGTGGATTTAGATAATTTCTAAAAGTTTTAGTGCAAGGAACCTGAGCTGTTTAATGATCAAATTTGTAGAAATATTCTGTGCCTGAAGGTTAGCAAAATATCTTTCTACATGCTAATACCTACTTCACAATTTTCCTTAGTTTTATCTCTTTTCAAAACATGCATTTTGTGAGAAGATTTTTTAAACATCCTTACAACTGGTAAAAAAAAAAAAAAAAGCTAAACCAAACAATGAAACTGTTGTTCCTGTAGGGTTTTGCTATGAAACTTATTATTGAAAACGTGAAACACAGCACATTGCCCCAGTGTTTGCAAAAGTATTCAACAGAAAGTACTATTCAGCCGAAATTTAGGATAAGCTTCTGTCCTTTGCCAAAGACTTTCAGTTAGTCGCTTGGATGCTCCAATTTGGATTGAGTTAAAAGAATATAGAAAGAAATTTAAGCTTGAATTATTGGAACTTAGCTAAATTATATTACTTTTTGAAACCAAGACAATAGAATGTTAATTATTTCTCTTTCATTCTTGGAGTAACTTCCTGTTCCATCTTGAATTTTCAGAGAGTTAAATCTTCTGGTACTATGGCCACACATCAGATGACTGCACACAGGACAGAGACAAACATTCTTTAAGGATTGTATTGGTTCTCTATGTGCCTTCACCTCAAGGCTCAAAATCAAATAATCAATACAAAGTCTTCAGCTTTATAGCTTATCTCAGATCTATCTTCAGCAACACCGTGACCCAGAGTCATAGGTACAGAACCAGTTCAATACTAACCCAGGTGAAAGAATGACATTTGCTGAATCATTAATATTAATTTCTGTACCAGCAAATTCTTAAAGAAACTCCCATTAACATTCCATATATATGAAGCAATTTATGTTTTGGAATTACTCAGATATTACAGCTATGGACTATGAGATAGATCACCAATAACATAAGCTAATTTACAAAATACAAAAAATTTTACCCTTCAGGATCTTTTAATATTCTGTTTGGCCCTGCCTTTGGCATAGCAGGAGCAGTGCATACAACAGCAACATCTTTGCATACTGATGAAGAAACAAAATCAGCAGAAGTGCTGGGACCAAAATATCTTCCAAAGGGTTGTAAAATAATCTGGATCTTCCCCACATGCTATGCTGCATGTAAGAAACTACTATTTCCAATAGTTAGTAGAAGTCCAGACTTCCCTAAATATAATTATGGAAGCTATGAAGGGCATTGCCAGTAGCTGTTCTGTAATCATTTTTCTTAGTTCCCCTAAGAGTGGTTTCACTATTTTTTGACACATTTAAATACATTGGTTTTCCTATTCTTATTAATTGGATATAATTTTAAACCACACTAATAATAAAACTATCATGGAAACATTGAGTGTATGCCCAGTGCAACCAATTCAGTGATTGTGCCAAGGCTTTCATTCTGAGTTACTTCTTTCAGCTCAAGAATTACACACCTATTCTGGAGATGGAAAGATTTAATCATTTTGCTCAAATCCTGTTAATGCTGAGGATTTTAGGTGTTTCATTATCTTATTAGACTCTAAAATAGCGATGTCCATCTTATTTCAAGGAACCTGATGTGCTTCAGCTGTGAGGTTAGTTCTCAGGCTCTCTTATGACACAGCCGTGAATTTCTCATTGAGCTTTCATCACTGTTTTTCACTTCTTTTCTATCTTATTTACTTGGGGTCGCTAACATAAGTAGTATCTCAGTTTGTCATAATTGTTAATTCTTCTTCCTTGAATATAAATTCCACATTAGTAAAGAGGTCAATTATCTATATTTTTAAAGTAACAGAGCTGCTAGGAGAAGAAATCTGCTTGTAACTGCAGGAGAGAGAATTAAGTCTAGTACCATCACTCAACACCTTGACCCTCAAAGCAAAAACACTCATCTTCTCTGAGTTTTCTTTTGAGAAAATCTGCGTGATAAATAATTTTGACAACTCGGAGATTTCTATCACACTTTCAAATTTCTGTTAGTTTAGAAAAATCTTATTACAATATAAATTAGACTAAAACTAGAGACATTCCTACTTCTGATTCTGATTAAACACTGCTTCTTAAGCTGCTTGATGTTTGAGCCATTCCTGTTACACTCTCTCATGATGGCAATTTAGCATTATGTCCTCAAAAGCTCTTGCAAAATCTGTCACCTTAAATATAATTAATTAGAAATAACTATTTATAAAATCAAATTACTAGAGAAAAGACAAAATATGCTAGTCATCTTGTCACATTGTTCTTTGTGGGTTTTTTATATGCTATGTTTATAGTTACAGTGGTCTTTTGGGGCATCTAGTTCTGTTGTATCAGGATTTGACATATGGAAGAGAAACACTATTTAAACAATAATAGTTTGAGAATAATTATCAGTAATTTAATTTAGAATGTAAATGATCTGTTATCCTTTTACTATATTAAATAACTGTATTTTACCAACTTCCAGCCATTGTAATTTCTTGTGCAATTCTTAATAAAAAATAAGGGGTTTTTTCACATCTTTAGAAAGACAATACTTTCCTAAGTTATCATTATATACATGTAGTAGGAGTAAGAGGTTGCAAAAATAATCAATAAACCTGATTAAAATACTCCAAAATGTAGAAAAATTGGAGAAATTGCAATTTACATATAGTTACACAATGAATAGTAATGCTCTCCAAAGGCTTCAAAGTCCATCCAAAATATTTTTTACAGGGAGATTCTGTGTAGCAATTAAAATATGATCCTTTTCCCTCCTTTATTCCCTCTTTTACTCAGTGACAAAATGTTCTCAGCATAAGACCTATCCTCTCATTAGAAAAAGGCTGTGATACCTCTGCAGGTTCCCTACAGAAGCCCATAACTGATCCAAGAGCATTTGTCATCTCTGCAGCGTACTTGCTGTAATTCCCCTCCTCTGGCTTCTCTTTCAAAACTAGATCACAAACAATCTTTGAACAAAATAATAAAGCCAAATTATTTTAACTGAAGAAAAATGACAGATAAGTATTAAGTGCTATATATAATACATTTAAATGCCTTCCCTGAGTCATTTAAAATATTATTTATTCCATATAATTTTTTTTTATACTTACTTTTATTTAATGGAATTCTTCAACAATCAGCTTTTACCTCTTAGAGAAAAACATTTCTGACATGTATTTTTGAACTGGTTTTGTAGATTTCTAGATGACCTTTTCTTTTGAACATTTATAGATTCTACACAATTAAATTGGGGAAAAATGTTGTTCTGACATTGAATTTTTTTTCCATAGATGTGTCTTTTATTATAAAAGCCACAACAATTTTACCACTAGCACAGAGTTGAGTCCACACTTAGTATAGAATTTACTCTTGCTTTGCAAAAGTCATAAAAATATAAGGAGCAGATTTAAATCTGGCCCAAATAAAACATCAGAAGTCCCGAATTCTGAGATATGAAACACATTTTTTTCATCATGAGTCCTCCCAGACTCTGCTCTAACTCAAACACTGCTTTGTATTTGTTTGTTCATTTTAAAACTTAGAATACTTTATGTAGCTCCTTTTCTCAAACATAATACCAAAAATTACTGGGGGGACCCACAGAATTCATTTAAGTTGCCACCTTTCATGGCAAGAGAATAAAATTGCTGAATGAAAGAAAAAAAGGAGGACATAATGATTATGTTTTATCTAGCAATAAATTCCAGTTCTAACACATATAGTGGGGAAACACTGAAAAGTGCCAAAAAGGAACTTATAAAATTTTCTAATTTACTTTATATAATTCCTTTGGTTTACAATGATAGTGTACTGATTTGTACAAGATTTTTCCCATTGCATCATAACTGGCACATATATGTGTGCATGTGTTTATGTATGAACAACATAAAACCAGAGCATAAGCAAGCATGTTATAATCACCTCTTTCTCACTAAAAAACTGTCAAAACACAGAAAGCACATAAAAATACTCATTCTATTACAAGAGAAAAAAAATTTTCTGGCCTTATTGATACTGTTTTAAAAAGACAAAGTGAAAGAAAACTGAAAAAATGCAGTTTCATTTCAAATGCCCATACAAAAGAGAGAACATCTGACTTAATGTGTACTTGATGCAGTAAACATATGAAATATCCAAGTGATATAATAATTCTGAATAAAATTCAGGTTCAAAACTTTGAGAAATGTTCCATGATTTTTCTGATATCAGTTCTATTTAACTCTGTCTGAAAAGCAATTACATGATTTTGGAGGACAAAAAGTTAAATACATCTAGGATAAAAAGTTACTTGAAAATGGACTTTGATTAACATGTCTATGCTGTACAAGATCATAACACAAAAATTAATTTGGATATGCTATTGTAGGATTGACCACTAGACATTTCAAAAAGAGCAATGTGTCCTAGAGAGAAAAAGATGAATGCATATAAGCTTATTTCTTGAAAGAGAGCTCCTAATTTATTACTTTAAATACACACTTTGGATATATAGGGAATAAAAGTCTGAAATATTAATCTGACTACCAAAATTA
>JAVSBS010026154.1:0-14939 GCA_033124195.1 Coracias cyanogaster | reverse complement strand
TCTCCCCCCAAATAGAGGAGGAGAAAGAGGATAAGGGAGAGAGACTTATGACCCCTTCCCTCCCAAATGGGAGAGGAAGGGAATGAGAGAGAGGCTTCTGGGTTAGAAAAGGAAACTAAAACAGCTTTAATGAAGATAATGATAGTAAAATGGGCTATATACAAATATACACAAACCCACTATTGAACCCAGCCTCCCCCTGATGGCAGTTACGTCCACCACTGAGGCTGTAGCAGGCACTGGCCAAGTCCCAGACTGGGCTCAGCAGCAGATGGGAACCGGGTTCAGGAGCTGGGTTCAGGAACACAGGAATCGGGATTAAAGACAGGGCTGAGAAGTGAGGACCGAAGGGAAGGGAAGGCCAGTGAAGGGCCGATGGGAAACGTTGAGCCCCTGGTGATCCCTCAGCTTTATACTGAATATGCCGTATATGGGATGGAATCCCTCACTGGTCACTTTAGGGTCACCTGTCCCCGCAGCTGCGGCCTTTCACTTTCTGCACCCCCCAGTGTGGTACACAAGAGTCAGCAGTGACCTTGCTCTGCACACCCATCCTTGGTACTAACTCAGCATCAAGCGCTGTCACTGCTAGAAGCAGACGCTGTCTCCAAAAACATACTCTTTGCTTCAGAAAGTGCAGTGAGTTAGCAGAGACTTGGATGAATGGTAAAATCACTGAACAGAATTGGTTTAGTTCTAACTTAAACCAGGACAATAAGAAAGCTCATTTTTGCATTATATGTGAATATATATTTAAGAACATATTACTGGTTTGGGGTTTTTTGCAGCGTTAATAATGACTGTTCATGTAATAGCTGTTGCTAAAAATTCTTGGAGATCAAGTTACTAAGGAGGAAAAAAAAAACCAAATGCTTTATTTCCCTTTATTAGCAACCGACTTCTGTAGCTACATCTACTGTCCGCCTAGGACTTCCAGTGCAAGCCAAAGTTGTTCCATCAACTGCTACACCTGTAAGTGCTACATCTGCTGCGACTCTGCCAGGAGCCTCTATTCTTTCACATACCACGGTGAGTAGTAAGAATATAAAGAGTAAAAGATGAATGAGGAAAAGGATGTTTGTAATGTTGTTTCAAAAGTGTATTTTAATGTTTGTAAGTTTCTTTTATTGCAAACATAATCCCAAAAACTAATGATGAATGTATAGTCAGACTGTTATGCAGGTGCTTAGTGTTTGCCTAGATCTTATTTTCTATTGTTTCCTAGATGATAAAGAGATTGGGGGTAGTATAGATTCAGTTTTAAGTTTGTTGTGTTTGGGATTTTTTGTTTTGTTTGTTTAATGAAAAATACCAGCTGGACTCATAAACACTGTGTCAGTGGTGGACAAACTGCGTGATGTTTGTCCCCTGTTGAGAGCTGTGCTGTGCTGTGTGGTCACCTGTGCTGCAGGATCCACAGCATCACCTGTGGCATTGCAGTGCAGGTACCTGGGTCAGCATGTTCTGCATCTGTGCCTAAGACAGAGCAAAACCTTGCATTCAGGCTGGATTGGGAGGACCTGGTAGCTTCTGCTCAGCATGTTGTGCTTCCTGACTGAGCTCTCTAGCTCCTCCAGTCTGAGCCTTTCTGGCACTTGGTAGAGTGGAATATTAGGTCAAATAAAATGTTAGCGCTAACTGCATGAGGGAGTGTGTGTGCACGTGGTACTCTGTGCAGCCTGATAAGCTTTCCAGCCTTCTCAGGTTGAGGAGTGTGCAGTACAGTCTTTGTGTGTGGCCCAGCTAGGTCCAGGACAATTGTGTTCACTAGGGCTGTGCACTGGTGCAGAAGCATAGCTGCTGCTGCTGAGCTCAGATTAGGTTGGGAAGCTACGTTAGTGCATTTGTGTCATTTGGATCTGAGCTGTCACTGTAATTGTAGCATAGGTAATTGTAAACCTAATGGCTAGACTGCAGTTCATTGGGAATTGACTTGCAATGGCCAAATTTACAGAGATGTTTTATTGGTTTTATTTTTCCAGTAAGGGTGTATTTGAAAGGAAATAAGTTTTTTTTCTTGTCAGTCTTTCAAGAACTTCATTGTTGAGTAAAAGAATTAAAAGAAGGTAATTACCTGTTGGTGGTTTTTTTTTTTCAATATAAAATGCTAATAGGTGTCAGTAGCTACGACGAGTGCTCAAAATTTATTCAAGACAACAGTAGCAACTGGAACATCTTCTCAACAACCTGCAGTAATTACTGGTGGACAAACTCAAGCTTCAGCACAAAACCAGGGTCAGCCTCGGCTGCCACTTCCACCTCATACAACAGCACAAGTACCAGCACAGCCCCAGGTCATACCAAGCTCTCCCGTACCTGGAACTACAGTTGTATCGCAGGTAATCTTTAAAATACTTGATACTTGGTTTTCTTAGTACTTTGTAGACTTCTCAGGTCTATTCAGAAGCAGAACAAACACTTTCTTCATGCAAGCACGCTTCTCGTGAGGCAACAAATACTTTACAAACAAGAAGCCCTTCCCCTCATTTCAACTACAAAGTCTGAGCAGCAAAACACTTGTGGTCAGCTTTCCCCATCCTGACATATATGTGTCAGTAGTGAAAGAACTATTCTGTTTCTGTGGACAGAACAATTAGACCTTCGGTCTGTGGACTTCATTATTGTCATATTGCTGGCCTCAAAACTCTGGTGACACTGAAGTGTTTCTATTTCTCAGAGTAATTACACCATATAAAAATAATGGCTTGAAAAAATTAAAGCATCTGTTTTTCCTACTGATGAAGAAAAGATTAGATATGATGTTTGAAGAGTATTTCTGATTTGGTTTTACTACTGTAGCTACTTTGTGCAAAAAACATACTGAATCAATAATTTAACATATTAAGATAGCTTGTATGTTGTGTGATGGGCATCTCAAAGGAGAATACATCTCCAAGAAATTGTTGTTACTTCTCATGTTTAAGGTCATTTTTATACAGACTGTATAAAATACACTAAAATCTTAAATATATTTTTCATTGATTTTTTTGTTAGTATTCTTGAGGTATGATGTTCAGTTACATAAAGAAGTGAAGAGAATGTCAGCAATAGTAAAATAGCTGCAAATGTATTTCAAGTATGCCCTGCCTGAATTAGAACAATTTAATTTTCACTATTTACATTGATTAGAGCATGCCTTCATCCTGACTGGAAAATAGCATGGATCTGATATTTGTTTTCTTTGGCTTTTGCAGGAAATGCAAGAGAATGTGAAAAAATGCAAAAACTTTTTAGCTACCCTTATTAAACTTGCTTCTCATAATTCACCATCTCCCGAAACGTCCCGTAATGTGAAAGCTCTGGTTCAAGACTTACTGGTAAATGTTTAGTTATCTTTCAGCTCGTCAGTTATCTGTTAAGCTGGTTATGTATGTATGCTGAAAACTATTGCTTTGATCTTAATAATTTTTCTTTTTTTTTCTGTAATGAAAGTGAAAGGAGTTGGGCTACGCCAAAATGTCAAGTGGTCCAAGCAGTTCTGCAGACAGATGCAGGACCATGGAGCCTTAACTGCAAATGAACTTCAAGAAGCAAAGTTGTGTTTCAGCTAGAGAGAGTCCTTGGCCTCAGGGACAAGTCTGACTTAACATAAGTCTCCAGTGGAAAAGATGTTTCAGTGAATTGTATAACAAGTTACAGATAGATGTTACTATGGAGCTGGACAAATGGTCAAGCTTCTTAGAAGAAATTTAAATGTAGTGGCTTTAAAAGTAGTTGACGTATTTATTCATTGACAGAGAAAGCTGTATATTTTAGACAAGCCTAAGAATTTTTTCAAGTATGAGCCATTCAACGATAATATTCAGTGGTTCCAGTAAAAACTTGTTTTAACTTTTGAAAACTAAGAAAGATTAAGTAAAGGTAATTACTTAGAATATTTTTTTTTTAAAGTAATGAGGCACATATATTTATTGAAGGTGGGTTTTGTGGTTTTGTTTTTTTTAGTTTGATTTGGTTTTGTTGTGTGTATGTGGGGGTTTTTTTTGTCTGTTTTTTAGATTTTTGTTCTTGTTCTATATCCGTACAGGAAAGCTAATGAATGTTCTTACTAAAATCTGAGAATGTAACTAATTATATATTAGAAGAATTATACACCTGGGTTATAGTCTTGTCCTGTATTAACTATTAAGTAAACTGCTGAATATATATTTCATATAAGTATATATGCACACCTATATACATACATTTATGTAGGTGAAAACTTTATACTTATGTGTATACTTTTTATATTTGCATATGCTTCGCATGGTTTTACTTATACACAGATACTCTGTTAAGCTAAACTGAACCTTCAAAATTAGTTTTGGAATTATGTAAAGATATTTTCTTACTATAATAACAGACAAATTTTATGGTAGTTTGTAAGGTTACTTCAACAACCTACTTTTTTAATTAATAGTTTTAAAAATAAATCATAGAATCATAGGATGGTTTGGGTTGGAAGGAATCTTAAAGATCATCTTGTCCAACACCCCTGCTATGGATGGGGACACCTCCTACTAGATTGATAGGAGGGCAGAGGGCACTCATTGCTCCCACGTCCCCAAGGCTGGGGTGTGCTGAGGTTGAGGAATGATGTTTTTCCTTGCCTACACATCTGCTGTGTCTTTTTTTTTTTTCAAGAAAGACTGTAGGCTCTTTAGGGCTAACACCATCTCAAGGCACTTAGCAATAATATAAATGGTAAGTAAGAGTAAATACAGTATTTCAGTGTTACTGAAAATCGAATGTGAAGGGTCCAGCTGGAAGAGAATGCCCTTTGCCAGATTCCCAGTTCATTAGCCTCTCACTTAGGCCCTCCTTCTGTCTTTTCAGAAATCAGTATAAACTCATTATTTGGGTCCTAAGTGCAGTGACTGGCTCAAGCCCAAACTTAGGGCTTGACTGAGGCCCCCAGCCGTCCCTGGGCTGAACCACCCCAGGAGTGTGGCTGCTCTGGGATGGTGCTGGCTGCCCCCATATGAGAGCCTAGGACAGGCCTTTTCCCATGGAAGGAGTGAGGCAGGTTGTGGAGACTAGGCAGTGCTGAACCCCAGAAAACCTTCCATCCCGCTGTAGCAGGGATGAACATCACCACCTTGATGGAAAGATATTTCCATAAACTCCTTCTGCCATGCCAGTCATAGGTTCTATAGTATAGAAAACAGGCAAGCAAAACAAAAAAAGAGAGGGGCTTATTTGTTTTTTCCCTGAAAAATGTAAATGTTAGCAAGAGAATGGAATCCCAAAGAAGACTTGAGTGTTTGTAGGATCTTGTTTTATCCTAAGTTGTGCATCCCCAATGGAACTTCCTGAATGCTGAGTGGCATGGTACATATATAAATGAGCTTTTGACAGGTGGCTTTTATAGATACAGAGGAGTTGAGGGACTTCAGCTTTGAAAGTTCTTCTTATTATGGTAGCCTATATAGCTAGAGGTTTATACATGCATATTATCTGGGGAAAAAAAACAACTAAACAACTAAGTTGATGCTTTTTTTTTTTCCTGTTTCCCCTGAAGGATGCAAAGATTGATCCAGAAGAATTTACAGGCCGCCTTCAATCGGAACTCAAATCATCTCCTCAGCCATATCTTGTACCTTTCCTTAAGGTAATGTGAATGTTGTTTAAATAAGTTTGTCAATGCAAATGTCAATACATTGAGTTTTAGAATATACTTTAAAATTGAATTGGCTTTTCCTATCTAGAGCAGAACTACTCAATTTTTACATTGTGCTGCAAATTTCTGCCAAAATCTTGACTGGAATTCTTGTGCAAGCTCCATCTCTGTCAAGCCAGCCAGGTCCTGGTTACTGTTTTTGTGGTTGGGGGCAGTGGCTGTGTGCTGCAGCTGACAGCTCCCTGACAGGTTGAGAGAATGGTAAGAAATAGGGATTTCCTACAGGAGGGAGATCTCATGTGTCTGGGGCCATGGCTTAGGTTTAGGAAAAACTTATTTGTCATCCAGAGTTTACTGCTTGAGTAGCCCTGATCTAGAACACGGTAGTAAATAGATTTATATAAAAAAGCAGTTACTCTAGTTTGGAAATCATTTATTGTCTACTCTGTAGTGACCCGTTATTGTGATGGCCTACTATCACCAAAAAGTATATGTGTTATTTTTTGTGAAGAAGTACAGCATTCACATTTGGAAGAGTCACAAGATATTTCTGTAGACTGCTCCAATTAGTGTAATAAGCTTATTCCATATTTTTTTGTAGTCTGCATTTGAGTCACTGATCACTTTCAATGTGTATGTAACAGTGATTATGAAAAACTAAACTGGTTAATGCTGTTGAAGTCATTGAGCTGATCCTGGTTGTAATCTGGAACTAATCTATAATGGAAATTCTAACGTGGTACCAAATGATTTATTGTTGGGCCTTAAGTTGGTGTATGTAGGGGTAAATTTAACTTTCAATTGCTTGTTGTACATTAGGTACAATAGCTTCCATATGCAAGATTATATAGAACATACAAAGCATGTTTAATTATGCCCTAACAAAACCACAACGATAATTTAAAAAGCATTTTTTTTTCTAGTCCAAAACTTCTCAGTTTAGGGCAGATCTCCTTTCCTCTTCAACTTTTCTTAAGAACTCTCTCCCTCTGCTTCTGTTTTTTCAAATTATCTTTAGTCCTTATTTATGTCTTTTTCTGTTCTCACACTGTAGTCAGTTTTAGCATCATGATAAGTTTTAACTTGTTTCCTTTCTTTCAAGTCCTTACTTGGCAACAGGCATTAAGTTTTTTAAAAAGTATTAGAAGTTTAGAAAGAACTGTAGCTTGGGCTAAACACTATTGCATTCTACAGCTGCCTGGGGGGAGCACTTCAAAAGAACACTACTACCACTTAAAAAGTAAAAAGTTTATTTGTGAAGGTACAGTATAGCCTTTTAAAACTGTATTTTTTTAGCTGAACTGGTCTGGACATGAAGCATACAATAGTACACTTTTCTAATCCAGTCAGAATACATTAGATCAGTAATAATACAGTAAACAACAGTTGCTATAGGGTATCAGCAGTTAAATCATCTTGTTCTAGGTATTGAAGGCATGTCAGGAGAAGCAAATTGGTGCAGCTTACTTCTAGCAGGCAATGGGAATAGGATTGTTCCTATGGTTCTGCCTTTTCTATTTCAATTTTTTGTCCTTCCAAAGACCTCAGCTATGAGTTCTAGATGGCCTTGAGAAGGGAAGTGTTATGTTTTATGGATATGGTGGAATTAGGACACATGAAAATCTACAGGTTGCTAAATCCAGGTTGAAATCTTATTAAAAATGTTAAATCTTATTTCTTTTTGACAAATAGATAGTAAAATGGGAAAGCTTCATTCTTTTATTTTTTTACAACAAACTTCAAAATACTTTTTGTCAACTTGCTAAATCTGATATTTCATAAACTTTCTTCTGTTTTTAGAAAAGTCTACCTGCATTGAGACAATCTTTACTGAACAGTCAACATTCAGTTTTGCAAGGACAGCCGTCTCAGCAGTCACTTCAACAAACCAAGCTATCACAAGTTATACCTCAATCTGCCTCTGGAAGCATTTCCTCTGTTGTCACAACACAGACAATAGGAATAAGGCAACCAAACAACATTTGCACAGTCTCTGTATCAAATACAGTGCAGCCTCCTCAGGTTAAGGTGGTACAGTCAAATCAGAGTTCTCAACTGGTAGGTACTGTAGTATAAGAGAGAATTTCTTAAAAAACTGAATAGCAGTTTTCAATGTTTTTATTGCAGCTTGTTCAGGAAAATCTTTTTTTTGTTTGTTGTTTCATGTTTTGTTATAGTACCTTATTTTATGACAGTTCACATGTTTGTTCAGCTTTTAGTTTAGATAACATTATTAACATAGCTTAAATTTAAAGTATGCTCATGGCCTTTTTGTCTGGCATACAGTGATTGTTACATGAGCACAGTGGAATTTGGGTTAATTACAAATGTAGAACAGAAAGCTTTTCACGATTTACAGGCAAGAGTCTAAGTTTCAGTATGTCATTAGGTACGTTGCTTTACTTAGACTGCATTAAAATTAGCTCTATTTCATTTTAAATTCTTCTACACATAGTTATAAAATCTTGTAGAAGAATAGCTGTACTGTACCAGCATATTTTGTTTAGAAATAGTGCCATACTTTACTTACCGAAATATATCATTGTTGTGCATATTGGAGTATGATATCCTTAGACTCATTAATTTCAAAGGCACTATCAATAAGGCAACTATACAACCAGTTACTCGTGGAGCGTGGTGAATTTATCCCAGTGTTCTATAGGATCTTGCCTGTGTGTTTACAGTTGTAACTAAAGTATGCGTAGGATTTTTACAAGCCTTTCAGTTTATACAGACATTATCATACTTCAAGCAAAAATGTAAAGAGTTTCTTTGTGGTTTCTGTGTATGTATGAGTAAAGTACCTGACTGAGGTTTAAAAGTAAAATTAGCAAGTTTCAGAAGGTGTATCAAGTTGGTGAATATTTATATTATCAAGATTCAGAAATGCACATATGATAGTGTAAAATCTCAGTGATATATCCTTGAGTTTATAGGCTCTGTAAAGGATACAAATAATTTGTAGGGTGTGTGGAGAGAGAATGTTTCTTTTGCTTTAGTTTAAAAGTAGCAGTGCACAACCTGAAAATATCTGGACCATGTCTTTTGAACCTTACAAATACTTTCTAGCAGTTAAATTACTAACTTTAATAAAATTTTACTATCCCTTGATGAGCTTAGTTTTAATATGTAAGAACATCTTGGATGCTAGTTCTGACTCTGGCTTTTGTAATAACACACAAGATGTTTGGATATTTTGTACCTTAACTCTGCTGCTTTCTGTTCAGCCACTTGCATTCTTTCTTTTTCTAACATGGATTCTCTCCACCCCTGCTAGACTATTGTAGTAATTAGAAATATGTTCCTCAGACATTTGTGACTTTTTAAACTCATCCGTGTTTTGTAAGACTGAGCTGACAATAGCTTTAGTCCTTCAAGGTAGGGGAGCAGGGACTGGTTGTAATTACAGGCAGTAGGTGTAAAGCAGATTTCTGACAGCAGTTGACAGGTTGCTTACAGGTATAAATGTTCATGGCCAGTAAGTCTAGCTTGATCTTATGCCACAGTCTTAGGACTAACCTACTGCCAGGTAGCATGGCTTTTTCCAATGTTTTGCAAATGACTGTAAACACTTTTGTCCCTACTAGGCAGGTTGCATCCCACATTTGGAGAAACACTTACGTAGAACAAAAATGTGTCAGTAAGTCTACAGGAATTCCTACTCTTACAGTTCTTGTGGAATATTTTCTGTATGGGATAAAGACAAATTTATGGGAGAGATGCCTTCTGTGTGTTTTTCACATGTCAATGCATGCTCCAAGTAGTTGTGAAGTTAACCTGAGTAGAGATGAACAGTGTAAGGAGTTGCTTGTAATCTTACTCAACATACCTATGCAATGTGAGAGAGCTAGAAACTGCTGAAGTAATATATTGTGGAGATTGATCTGATGGGCAGAATAAGTTGTTTTTCTATAAAGAAGTCATAGGTTTAGGGCTCAATTTTCATCTTACTGACTACATGAAATGCCTGCTACATTTTCAAAAGGTAGCAAACTGCGCAGAGCAAAACTATGCTTGACATTATTCCTTTTCTAGAAAATATTTAGGGACAAGTGAATACATTTTAAAATTGTAATTGATTGGCTTTATTGCGAAACTGTCTGTCTGTATTTGCTTTCAATGTAGTAGTAATTAGTTAATAGAACCGAACCTTACATTAACCAAGTACTTCTTAACTATCCTCAGATTACTTCTATACAGACAAAACCAGCATTAGACAGTTACTGCATAAAAAAAAAATCTCAAATACCACAACAACCATCAACTCAGGTCCCAAGCAGACAACCCAGCAGCATGTCAGTAGCACACGGTAATTATAAGTACTGACTTTTTTTTGTGGTGACAGTGATCATGCTCTTCATAATTCTTAGTGCTTCCCAAAATCAGAGCACAGCAAAGAGCTGCTGGCCATCTTGCCTGGGACTTGTCCGGAAGAAGATTACAGCTGGCTTGCCTAAGGGTGGCCAGCACTGATGGAGGAAACTGGCTGAGCTCCAGATTTTCCAAGCCTGAAGCTCGCTGGAGAGTGTTCCAGCTGGCTTTACAAAGTGTCCAGCTGCAGAAGGGCAAGCCTGTTTTGGAATATAGATCCTTTCATACCAGCCAGTTTACAGTAGTCTAGTTTCTTTTAAAATGTGGAGAATCCATTAGCTGTTCCATTCTTTTGACTTTTCTATTTCATGAGGGAGTCAAATGTGATGCTTCTTCCAGTTACAGTGAGGTATCTTGCAACATGGGAATTCTGTGTACGCGGTTCAGCATGCAGTGGAGGTCGCACAGCGGAGACATTAGCATGGAAATGTATAGCATTAGTGGAGATGAAGGAGACTGTTTTATCTATCTGTTTTGTAAACTATTGGAATAATGTTCCAAACCTGTGAAAAATCTATGCTTGAAAGAGATAGTATTGGTAACTAGCTAGGGAAAAGGGAAGAAATCTTAGGCTAATATTTTATTGATGAGACGCTAATGAGATAAGCCAGCCATCAATTTTTTTTTTTGTTAGAAGTGCAATGTTTGAAGTTTGTCTAAATTGCCATTCTTAAGGTGCAGGAGCTCTGTATAGCGTTATATCTGCAGACATTACCTGTCTCCTGGGATAACAGCTGGTAAAATTTCTGTCAATAAGAGAGACATTCTTTATTAAATGTGTTGAAGTTGTATGTAGATTGATGAGTAATGGAGATCGATTAGCACTTTATATGTTGTGTTGACACTGCATCATAAGGAGAAAATGCTCTGGAGGTTGAAGGCAATTATTACATTTAAATGATAAAGAAACAGTAAGAAATTCAAAGTGATCCATCTTTAATTAAGATGGATTTCTATATGCAAAGCAATATAAAGATTTGCTCAGATCTAGGATTAGGAAAGATGTATAGAAATACATCTGGACTGTTTTTGCTGCAGTAAATTGTGCACAGTGTCCAGAGGGGAGATTTTGTCATCTAAGTTACATTAGAATGTTTGCTAAAACATTTACTATCAATTTTCCAGGGAGTATTATAGCAGTTGGAGGCTCCCAAAAGATGAGATAGAGTAATGGAATTTGGAAACAAGATACAACAGCAGAATAAGCATTGTATTATATGGGGATGTTCCAGTTTGCTCTTTAATTTTCTACTGAAGCTTTTTATGGCATCAGTTTTCTGTTGTTGAATGATTGTAATTTGTACACATTTTAGTGACTCCCAGGAAATAATTTTCTTTTTGTCCTGTGTGCAAGGCAGCTTAGAAATGGAAGGGTGAAAGATGGCTATTTGGATAAAAGGAGTAGTTTCTATTCATGAACTAATAAAGATCTAGTCCCTGACTTGGAATTTCGTTTACAATAAAACTTAAATAAAAATGCCTGTTGAGCTGTAGACGTCTGGGATCCATTAACAAGAACAAAGCCTGTATTTGACAAAATGTATGACTGTTTGAAATACAGCCTAGTATTTTCTGGGTTGTTATAAAGGACTTTTACTTTCAGAATTTTTTGGGCTGTACCTTAAAATGAGGAGGACGTTGGCAATGAATGCTGTTTGGAAGCCAATAATAAAAGATGCCAAAGCTTGAGAGAACTAAACACACAACTTGATTGAACACTGATAAAAGGGAAGCTTAAAAAACATTTAAAAATATTTGAAGGGTTTAAACATCAAAGTGTATTGATGAATTATTATAAGAGTATAAATATGAATAGCAGGATCTAATTAAGCAAAGTAGGATTTAGGCAGGAAAAAAGGCAAAATATCCTTACAGTAAGACAGATTATTAGATGGTAGATCAGGCTCACAAAGGCAGTGATGAAAAAGCAGTCATTGAAAATATTCAGAATGAGACCAGATGAAATACTGTAGGAAAAATTGCAAAATAAATTGGGGAGCAGGTGGGACAAGTGATTCAGTGGCTTTTGGTTTTATTTTTCTTCATGGAAACATATACTCAATGGAACAATATTGTTGTCATATTAACATTAAAAATTACATGCTGAGTTTTTTTTAAAGTCCCATTTGTTTTTTGTTTGGGAGGGAGAATAATTGCTTATGCAAATTTTGAGGCACTGTTGAAGAATTGGAACTGTTACTACTACAGCATGGTAAACAATGGTAAATATGAATTCTAGGCCCATAAAAGCATGAACATTGTAAGTTAATGCTGCCAGATTACATGATAGCTGAGGTTTGATATGACATTTATCTTCAGGAGTGAGTAGACTGATAAATCACAAGTGGCATAGCCACAAGTGAGTTAGCAAGTGTTTACTCATGAGTGAAGATAAATGTCATATCAGACCATAGCTGTTCTGGGTTTTGTACATTTACAAGTGGCTTGTTTCTTCCTTCCCCAATACTTTTTTTTTAAACTTAATTAGGAGAAAGAAATGCTTGGTAAAGGATATATTTTTCCAAATCTATTTTTATTTTTCATTCTTTGTAAAAGCTTATATTTCCTATGGTTTTGTGTTTATTGCTGTATTTAATATCCTTAAGCTTTTGGATGAGATGCTTTCATTGCAAAGTAATGTAAATAGAGTCAGACTGAGTTTGCAGCAGTTGTCAAGTAAGGGGAAGCTTATCATTGGGACCTTATGCATCTGCATTGGTAAAGGAGCATCTAGACTTGCAAAATCCTTGTCCTCAAAAACTTTAGCAGTGAGTTCTCATCTAATTGTCCTAAAGGACATTTCCTTTCAATGGTTTGTAGGTAGCGGCTTTCATTTTTATTGACTATCTCCTGTTTAGGAAAGAGAAAGAGAACAGACGTTACTGGTTGTTCTGCTTTTACACGTGTTCTGTGCTTTGACTGAATTTGTTCTCAGTCTGTATTTGTTGGCCATTTGTGTTATTAATTATCTGTCTGTGTTCATATCTGTAATTTGTTCTCTGTCCTGCAATAATGTACAATAGAAGATTCACACCTGTCATGGTGTGATCATCACCTTTTGGCTTGAGATTAGGACCAGAGAGCACTACTACTTTATTCTCATACAGCTGCTGAATCTAAGCTTTTTGAAGAAGGGGCTTAAGAAAAATGAGTGTTTCAGCTGTCACCACCTTGGTTTTCTGCTTATCAGTGTTGCGACTGTTAAATATCCTTTATTCATCTTCACAAATCTGCTTGTTCTATGGAAGCACCTTTTTATGGGTGTGAAAATAAAGTGAACTTCAGAACTGGACAGAAATTGTGAAGTAATCTGAAGCATTTGGGAAGTGAGAGAAGGAATGTGTATGGAGGGGCAGACAAATGGTGAATCAAAGTGAGCATGACTAGTGGAGTGGAAAGATGATGGTCAGGGAAGAAGTGGGAAAACAAAATAAAAAAGAGGGAGAATACTGTCTTATCTTGCATAAAAATATTCTTTTATAGAAAAAAACTTAGGTAACTTTTCACATACTGCACTCGCAGAAGCAATGCCATGACTTTCCTGCTTCAGTGTGTTCCTTGAAGAGCTCCAAAGTGCAGCAGCCTAGAAGATGATTCTTCAACTTCTGACTGAGAAATTGAAGATGAATAAGCTGGTACATGACAGTACTTGCTGTCTTGATCATAATTTTGTTTGGTGATTTTGCTATTTTCCAAACTAATTATCAAATCCAGGCAATGGCTAAATCACATTAAATTTTCTGTGCTTTTGTTGTTAATGTTTTGCTGTTGTGCTTGCTGTCTTCAGTGGTGGAAATAATGAAAAGGGCTTCCCTTCTATTTAGGGGTGATGGAACAGTTTCTGTAAACTTCCAAGACTTTAATATTCAGTCTTGTTACTTTCTCTGAGTCAGCACTTCTGTAAGATCACTGGTAGTATGATAATGTATGTAGTGATAAAATGTTGGAAAAGACTTCTGGAGGTGTCTAGTACACCCTCCTGCTGAGAGTTTAGCATGTTGCTCAGGGCCTTGACCAGTTATGTTTTGAGTATCTTCATGGTGAGATAACACAGCCTCTCTGGGCAACTTGTTCCAGTGCTTGCCCACCGTCATGGTAATTTTTTTTTTTTCCCCTTATATTAAATTGAAGTTTCCCATATTCCAACTTGTGCCCATTGTGTAAAACCCTTCTGCTCTGCACCTCTGAGAAAGTCTGGCTCTGTCTTCTCTACGTCTTCCCGTTATGTAGTTGCAGATAGCAATAAAATCTCCCCTTTTCTGAAGGCTGATGAAGTGTCTCTGATAACTTCAGTATACTAAAACATCTACTTCCCTATCTTCTATATCAGTCTGTGTTAGTTAATTGGTGCTTACACACTGATCATTTGGGATTGAGCATTGATTCAGCATGGGCATAGGTAATGTTAGATGGGATATAATCACTGTTTGTAGTCTTAGGCTGTGATAAATATGAAATAATTTGGTTAAGTTCATAATCTCCCAGACTAGCTTACTAATACCTTGTTCATTGTCTACACTTTTCCAGGACAAGTTAGGGACATAATAATAATGCTTACGCTGTTTGGAAAATAGGCAAGAGGATTAGAACAGTCTGAATTATTTTAATTGATGAAGGGTGGTTTAGATTGTTCATAAATTTTAATGCAGGGTCAATTACCTCTGATTAATCAGTTTTTACTATGTTCTTTGTTTGCCTGCAAAGAAGTTTACACATTCTGTTTCAGAAACAAACTGCTAATGTTCATTCCTTAATCACTTCCAGATCTGAAGATTACATCTGTGTTGAAACATATCTTAAAACTGTATAGAAACTGGAATGTAAAATGTTGCTCTGGTGCAGGTGCAGTTGTTCCTTTCAGAGAGAACGTGCTTGATGATCAGTTTCTGTATGGAATTTAAGAGGATTATTTTGATCTGTGCCCCTTGCAAAAGCTTTTCTCTATCGTTTTCTCTACTTTCAGTACTTT
>JAVSBS010026151.1:220875-238144 GCA_033124195.1 Coracias cyanogaster | reverse complement strand
AAAAAGGAGCTTCATTATAGTGTCTAACTTACAAAACAGTAAAAATAAATAATGTTTATCTAAAAGATTTCTTTTTCCTGTACAGAATCTATTTTGTACAAAACATCACCCATTAACTAAATCACTTAACAAATACTTGTGAAGAGAATATATTAAGTATTGCTACATGTATCAAGTGCAAGATACTAGTGAAAGGAAAATAATTATGAAAATTACCTAAAAATACAAGGCCTTGTTCCTGAAGTGTTTAGAAAGGAGAAGCTTGGTTACAACAATATTGACAATATATAAATATAAATTAACGTATGTAGTACTTAGTGAAAAGAACACTGTGTTAAAACTGGCAAAGTTAAAACAGTACAGTTAAAACTGTACAAATCCTAAACAAGATGGCACTTCTCTGCATTGCCATTTTGGCTGGCAGTTATTTTTTAAAATATTGCTTCAAAAGAATTATAAAGGTGCACAAAACCCTTTTCAAATAGAGCCATATAAAATTACATTTCCCTCCTGCTTTCTCTCACCTTTTGAAGTGAAAGAAATCAAGGAAGGATCAATTTTGGAGTATATGGGTGATGCGTGAAAACTTGCTATGAGAGCTGAGTCTGAATGAGCATCATAAAATCATTCGGTCTCAGGAGCAGTGCCCTGAGGTACCAGGCCAGAAGTCAAACCTCACAGGATAGGATGTAAAGTGACAAAATTCCTCAGTGTTTTCTGAAGTAAAAAAACTTTGGTTGGCCTTTTGTGAATTTGAAAATGCAAAATCTGTATGATTTGGCCACAAAGTCTGGTGGTGGGCCATGTGCTTCCATTACAGCAACACATCCAAAATTTACATTCAGAATTTCTTGATTACTTTCACTAAAATGGGATTTTTTAGAAAAATCACACCTTGTACATGATATACATATTTGCATATTGTTACTCAGATGGCCAAACCAAACTGGAAAACAATCATTTTTGAAAGGTATTACTTCCACAACTAGATGCAAAGGTTACAAAATGTGTTTCTGTTGGAAAATGTCCTAGATGTTCTTCTATCAAAAGCACTAAAAAGAAAAAACCTGCCACCCATCAGTGAAAATATTACTCTGTTAAACAAACATAACCTACAGTATGAATCATGTCTTTTTAAAAAGTGAACTTAAATTACTTTCCATCATGCAAACATCTTATATCAATTATTCAAGAAAAGAAAACTTAACTTTAGAAATGACCAAATATATGCTGACATGGTTGAAATAATAAAAATATCATCAACACGACAGAGTAGTTATTAATGCTGTCTTTGATCTTTTAGGATACCTGCAGTACTGTATTAAGGTTTACAAACGTCTAAAAATGAAAATTTTGCATTCAAATACAGATTGTCATCGTATGTCAGAATCAGGGAGGAATTCTGAAAGGGAAAGACAGCTTTAACAGGCAATGGGCTTTCTACCTGAAGTAGTATGTACACACATGGCAAACCCTTAGCTGCTTTCTCTCCTGAGCGACCTTTTTTTTTCCCTTTTTATGAAAGCATGGGAGCAAAATGACTAAGGTCAAAACTAACAACAAAATAAAAAAAATTCAATCTCTTTTAAAGAAATACTTAAAAGCAAAGAGCAATTCCTAATTGTCACTAATTTTTTGTAAGTGATCGCTGTGGTAAAGTAAGATGGCGCTGAAAATCACAGCATCTAAGCCCACTGCCTCGGGGCTCTCACTGTGAGCAAACCACAGCGAGGTGGATATACAGTTGGATTACACTACTCTAAGGTATTTCTCCAGCTACTTTGACAACAGCCCTCTGAAGTTCAGCATTTGTTATTTATCTCCCACCAATTCCCCTCCCTGTGCCATGCCGCCCAGGACCCCACACCATTTATAGGCCAAGGGTACAAGCACAGTTCCCTCTGCAAGCTCGAGGAAAAGCAAGCTAACACACACCAGCCTTGGTGGGGCCACAGCATGCTCTGTTTTGCTTATTTGATTTGATTTCTGTGGGTTTTGAATCAGAACAAGAGAATTCAATCATAAAAGGATACATGGTCCACATCTGTGGCCAAGTCCTTTATACCTCCACTAACGCTTCCACACAGGCAGAAAACAAAAATATTTGGGTTTCTCCATCTAACTCACAGCTGAGATACATCACTTTCCACACGTGCAGACTTCAGTGGTCCTCTTTGGCACACACAGATCCCACACCCCATCTATGGCAGAACAAGTCTCATCTGTTGTCCCATTTCCACACCTTGGATATACCGCAAGCACAGCTTTGGAAGTAAGAAACAACTGGCATGAATTAGCCACCTGAAAAACTCAACTGCAATAATTTTTTTTTTTTTTTTTGTCCTCTAGCACCAAGCAAAGTTCTCTATAATGAGGGAGACTCAAACTACTTCAGTCAAAAATTCTTCTTGGTTCGAAATATCCCTCAGCTTGTCAGACCACGGCCAAGGCCAACTGGTTTTACCTGAACTCATCACCTTCCACAAGGAATAGTTTTGCATGTGCAAGCACATGGGGAAATTTTTGCATACAACTCAAGTGTCGTTGGCAAGATTTCAAACCACACAATGCTTACTGTTATTTCAGTTTTATCAAAGAAGTATTGCTAACCAGCTTGAGCTCTTGCTCCCTTTTGTCATTGTGAAAAAGGACTCTCCAGAAATACACCTGTGGGCAGAAGCCCACAGGCTCCTGAGGAGCTTGTATTGTCCTAAGAAAATTCAGGCTTAGGTGACATCTGCATCCTACTAAGGAGGTGTGATGTATTTTTCATCAAGAGAACACCTGCCTGCCAGAAAATCCCACTAATGGCCTCTGAATAAATCACAATTAGTATGTAAATGGAGGATAACTCTCGCACTGCTCCCTCCAACACTGGGATTCAATAACTACCACAGCGGGGGGCTAAAACCCTGCTTTGATTTACCTCCAGAGGAATGTTGTTTTGCTAACTGAAAGTGATGAAATTAAAAGAAAGACTTATCATACTAAGTTGCTCTCAAACGTACAGGTGCTATTTTGCTGTAATTCAAAGTTTGCCTCTAATAATCAGTATTTTTTTGTTAGCTCTTCCAATGACTGCATAAGACAGCTGTCAACTAATTTCAGTTATTCCCCCATCTGTTAAAATACACTTACTGTGCATTTTCTTCAGAAGGCCTGGACACTCTTATTTGTTGATTCCCCCAAATGAGACCGAAAAGAGCAGGCAAACCTCCACACCTGCCTCCCAGCTCTAGTGCCTGCAGCAAACCTGGGAGAGGCTGTTTTCTGCTCTGGGCACGTGCCTCAAATTAATCTTCCACCCATGAGGCGTGGGATGCTGAAGAAATTCTCATACTCATCCTTAAATTGAAACCTTTCTTTCTTAAACATGTAAGGCTAGAACATCTCAACCATAACAGTACTTGCAAAAGTAATAGCAAATATTAAACATTTTTATGAATTACAGGTTTCCCAACAGTCAAGAGACTCTTCTATCAGAGAAAAAAAAAAGCCACAGACTGTCATTGCTTCCCTCCCAACCTAGTGAACACTATGTCTATCAGATGGCTCAGCTGCAGAATGAACTGCAGCACACACCTGTGTTGCCTCTCCCACACTTGAATCGGTGCATCTCGGTGGGGTGCTGGTCAAGTGCCTTGTGCCTTCTCTGGATCACACCACTGGGCACAACTGGGTTTGCTGTGTGCTGGCACATCTGGCTGTGCCTATGGAAAGTCAGTGAGAGGGTGGACTCAAACCTGCAATCAACCGTCTTTATCAACAGTAAGGCCCTTGCCATCACCAGCACAGGCTCATACCACACAGACCAAGCAGGATGTGCTAGATAATTAACAATACTTTTCACAAGTAATTCATTAATACTTGGGACCAACCCAACCTTTTGCTGCATTATACTTATGGCAATATTTTTTAAAGTGCATCATTTTCATTTTGAAAACGGACAAAATTATCTAAAGTCTCAAGTCCCATTAAAAGCTGGTGGGCCTCAGGCTGCTGAGGACCCTGACACCTCACACAGCTCAGAGCTCAACAGCATGGGAATGGCACTGGGTGCAAACAGGCTATACCAATGACCGATGCTCAGTTTGGCAAGTTCCTTGCTTCTCCATGCTGCAGTCTACTTTCTGCAGCATTTCTGAAGGAATAAAGGATGATTGGGCCAGAATTCAATAAAAAAAATTGTATCTAAAAAGCAGACAACTTTATGAGGACTTTCTAGAGAAAATAAAATAACTTAATGTCCAGCATGAAAAGCATAAAAAGGCAGTTGGGTACAGAATTTGCTTAGATGTCAAATGGTACTTTCAGAAGCATCTATCTGAACCTTTACAGACTCAACCTCCTTCCAAATTCAGACCATCAGGATCTTAAAAAAGTTCTAACAGTAGTACACTAAGGGTAAAAGTCCCAAGTGCATCCACTCAAAAGGTCCTGAGTAACTGCTATCTTGGATTTTAACTTGATGATGATGCAGAGACACACTCACAAATGATGTCAGGGTAAAAACTGATGAATGACTATCCTGGCACCGTTAACAAATGCATTCTCGAATTATATCTGCTCTGGGAACCATTTACTGTCAGATTGTGACCGTCATTTGCTATGAAAGCCAGCACCCTGCACAAGGTCACAGGGGACGCCATTGGTGACACACAGCCATTCCCCCAGCTCTCTGTAAATTATTTCACTCACAGAGGAAGGGAGTTCAAAATGCTGCCAAGAGCAAAGTAGCATCTGTTTTTCCTCATAGATTTTTGCATCTTCCTTCTGATGTCTGGCTTGCAACATCACATCAAACATCATCTTTCTACTGGAGAAGACAGATGATATGCAGAGATGAGTATCAACATGCTCTGTACACTAGCTAAAAACAAATCAAGAAATGCCAGGTTCCCTCAAGAATTAGAGCATAAATAGTGAACTACAGTCCTTTGAACATGGTGGAAAGTATTACTTCTAGACACAGGCATTTTTGGATTCTTTGGAAACTAAAGTCTCAGATTCCTCCTATAAGAAAAGGTAATGAAATAAATAGTTTGGGGTTTCACAATCTCTGCTTCCATGTCTTCCTTTTTCTACACGAGCATAATGAGAGAATGGCAAGCAGCACATGACTATTAAGCAAACTAGGAATATGGGGACAGAAGGGTTTATATGTGATTGCAAACTGACAGGCAGAGTGCTTTTCTTGCTGCACTGGGAGCTGCAAGCATTGCAAAAAGTCCCTTATTTAAGGGAACCACAAACTTCTAGAACAGGATCAGTCACCAAGTGACATTACAGTGGAGAAAGCAAAATATCCAATCACAAATAATAGTAAAATCTTTCTCTTCCTGTTTTTCAAGGACAGAAAACCAAAATACATATTTTCTTGCTGCAAAACGCTGTTTAAATGGGGCTTACTTTTTCTAGTATCTAACAAACCTCTTTGCATAATGTATGTACTAGAAACCCACTTCAAGACTGTACACATCTTACCTGAAATCTGAGCAATTTGCTGATAGAATACAATTATTTTTCTTTTCTGTCTTTGTTTCCTCCGCCCCAAAATGTTGCACAGGCTGTGCTTTATTTGGGGTTTACAACACCAAAGGACTGCACAAACACCAAGTCTAGCCTCCAAAACACTGCTGCAACTGCAGCTCGATAGTTTTGCCTCCTTTGGACTAGAAACTATTATAAAAGCCCCTAAAAAAACTACCTGCTTCATTGTCTACTAAAAAACCCTGAAGCAAAAAAAATAGTATTCACGTTTGATATAAAATCTCCCTGGTATTTTCTTTTGTGCTATATTTAAACCAACCTGGGAAACTTCTGATCATTGCCTGCCAGAAATGCACTGAAAAGACTGAAAATCAGATTCATAAGGAGTGGATGCCTGCAAAAAAGGGTCATCTCTTACCAAGTTAACCACTTCCAGCTACTTTAGCTTCTCCACTGGTATTCACTCCAGTCTGGATAAAACCAACAATCATTCTGATTTTAAGCCTGTCAGCAACCCCTTCACTGTAGAAGACCAGAAGGAATCAAACTGTACCCACATACAGGCTCATGTAGCAACACAGTAACAATTTGTGACAGCTGCATTGGCAACACAGAGAGAAATCTTAACAAATCAGAAGCTGACACTGATTTTACCTAATGGCCACCAAAAATGACGACCAGGAAAAATAGAATAAATCCATTTCAGCGATAATTTTTCTTAGTTCAACCCTGTGTTGAGGAGTATGTGGAACTCCACTTGCAGGATTTAACCTCATTTTTGAATACCTCTTCATAATTTTATCAACTGAGCACCCACTAATACTTTCTGCAATAACTTCTTTTTTTCTTCTACTAGCAAAGGCAATATAAAAATCAATATAGAAAATCCAGTCCCAGTGATCATGCACTGAAAATAGAGAAAAACATGATTGCAGATGTGACATTTTAAAGCATCTCTGTGAGTTTAATTTTGAAAAGGATAGAATGAAGCATATTAAATTCTTCTCATACAACAAGGTAAAATCCCAAATAAAAGGATTCATCAAAGCGTGAAGAGGTGTAAAAACAGCACCAGCTGGAATTGGTAGAAGCTTGCTGAGATCTTGGAGATTTTTTTTTCTTTTTAATGAATTCTGCTATATCCTTTCCCTTTAAAATAATGGTGCAGTTTGGATCTTTGCTTTTCTGATTTCATTGAAAAACATTTACTAAATATTTCTGCTGAGAAGAGCTATGTTCTAGAGTCACTCTCTCAAAAGGCCAATGCCCTCTCTACTGGTAACAGTAGGATGGGATGGTATTAGACAAATGTGACTTGTAAGAAACCAAAATCCTGTTTTCCAGCAAAAGCTTACTCTAAAAGAAATGCAAAACAAAAAAGAAACTCTGAAGTGATAACATACATACTGGTTGGCTTTGATAGAAAATGTTTTCCAGCATTTTGGGGGAGATATCAATAGGATCATGAAATATGGTGAATGTGTAACAATAGCAAAAAGTAATGGATGCAATGTCAGAAATTTAATATAGAAAGCACTTGTACAAACTCTTCCTTTCACTAGCATTCTTAGACACAAGCAATCCTCTTCTTGGCAAAGGGCTACAGGATCAAAATATAAAAAGCATACGCAGTCAAATGATTACTGAGAGATACTGAACTTTATATATCTAATTCTTTTTGTGGGAACAAAACTCTAAATTGTGTGGTACTGGTTGGTGCTGCCAGTCCCAAACAACATTGCTACTGTAAAGCCTTGATCCAGTAGACCCCTGGCTTCCCAGAAGGGTCTATATAAATTACTCAAGACTTTATTTGTTGGGTTTGGAAATGGCTACACTGTATAAAAATGGTTTGGTATTTATTTTTTAAAAAATTAGCTTTACAGAAAAACTTTTCCCTTTTTTTCTTTTTCTTTTTTCTTAAAGATATCATTATCTACAGGAACCCATAAAAATTTTCCCATATTTACATCTAGATAGCTAATCATTGACAAATATAATATTGTGAAATAAAATATTGTAAGTGAATATCCAACCTTTTAAATAGACATTTGGCTCACAGCATAAACAACAGAGAAAACAAATAAACAACAACAACAAAAAAGATCTGCTCTTCTTCTTATAGGTCTGATCTTTTCCTTTCTATTGAAAAAAAAAAAGGAAAAAGGAAAAAGAAAAAAGTGTATTGGTGGGATCACATACACTGCTTCTAAGCATGATGCCAGCAACTGCTCTCATCCAGCACCTCACACTGAAAACCCAAGTTCTCTGAAGCCCATGTGAGTGGTTGCTGAGACATACCATGCCACCTGTCCCCGACGCTGCTCCTAATGCATTGCTTGCCTTTTATTCTGAGGAAGGTCACAACTCCCACACTCCCTTTCTTTTGCTCTCAAGAGACAAAATTTGGCTTTGTTCTTAAATGATATATTTGGCCACTGAGGCACAAGGTTAGGGTAGGGAGATGACAGCATGCCTCTAGTTTCTAAGTACGCACACACATTTGCTCTCTCCTGCCCAAGCACACACACGGCCTCACATAGCCATTCACACACTGAAGTACACAGAAGGCCAAGTCCTCTCAAGGTGAACAGACCAGTGTCCTACACAGTCCCTTGTAACCCTCTTTGGAAAATCAATTTCCTAGCACATGCCTCTTGTCAGCAGTCTGGGAAGTGTTGAGAAGGAGGAGGAAGAGGAGGAGGAGCTCACGCAGCTGTATAGGGCCAGGTGAGCAGCCCAGGCCACTGTGGGTCCTGCTGAAAGGCTGCTGCCTGCAGCCGGAATGCAAACTGGGACTTGGAGGCTACAGATCCTCAAAATGGTCTCTGGTTTCCTTGTGGGCACAAATTCTCTAAAATTCAGGCCGCCTTCTTGTTGTTGTGTACTGGGACATGTGCTACAGCTAGTGTAGTAAGAACTCAAACCATGCTACATCACATTAAATCCACTCACACTTGAAAACATCCCCTCACGCACACATGTATGTTGGCAGGATATATCAGCATTCATATAAAGCTTTGAAACTTTTATCCTTCAGCATTAAGAGCAAAGGCTACTTGAAAGGTACCTTACGGTTAACTGCAAATGTGCTTTAGAAGCAGCATTTCCTTAGAAAACTTTCATCTGTAAATATCACAGTGACCATAATATATCATTAAATGTATTTTGCTGAAGTGCGCAGCCAATAACTCTGGCTAAATATATATATATTTATATAATTCCACCCACCCCAAAATCTCTTTAAAGAAAGTCTGTAAAAGCTGGTGTCGCAGTGTGAAAGCTTCCTTGAGCACAGGAGTTTAAACGATGTACCTCACCATAAAAAGGAAAGAGAAGCAAATTAAACAGCTGCAGGTGCATTACCCCATACTTCTACAGTGTTGTGTCTAAATGCTGTGCTGGTTTGAGAAAGAGTCTGTGCATGAGTCAATCTGTCTTAAAATACTGCTATAAAAATTGTCATTGGTTTGGTTCTACAGTTGCGTTCTCCTCTTCATCCCTCTTGGGCTTCCCTTTCTCCTCCTCCTCTTCCCTGATGGCCTGGATTTGTTCTGAAGACTGGTGCAGCATGGACTGGTCCGCACCTTGCTTCTCTGTCTCAGCTAACCTCTCCTCATCCTCCATTACTTTCTTCCACATTTTATGGTTCTGAAGCAGGTGCTGAGTGATCTGACAGTAGATTTTCCTCCTCTTGAACGTCTTCTTTCCTGTAAAATACCATGTGATGTTAATGTACTGCTTCCTGTGAGAGAAGGAAAAGGGACTGAAGGTGTGGGAAGCAGACAGGAACGACACCAACAGATTTTTTAAACCACAAACTTAAATAGTCTTAAAATTCAGAAAGCTCTTCCCCTCCAGACCTCCAGGAAAGTAAACTGGTTTCCTGCACAGTTTGAGCCCCAGCTTCATCCTGTCACATCCTGCATGCTTTCCCTGACTATGCAGCTCACAGAGACATCTAGTGCTTGAATGATTATGCATAAAACATGTTGCTGAGCTGTTTCTGCTATTTTTTTTTATATCAAGTACTTAAAGACTCAGATTAACCTGCTCCATATCACACACATTAAATTCTGTGCCCTTCCTTGCCCGCAATGGATCCCTGCTGATTGCCCTAAAAAAAAAAAATCCTGATTTTGTTTCCTTCCACATTTTACCTCTAATCTGAGCTGTACAGGATAATGAATGAGTAAGTGTTAGTAATCAAAGGAGGGTCCCTTTTCAAAGTCAAGAGACCTACCATGGCAGCACTGCAGTGGAGATGACTGTAAGGGCTTTACACAACATTGCTTTGGCAACATAGTCTAACCACTGAAGTAGCCATCATAGAGCTAAATACTATCAGGGAGCTTGTTTGTCTTTGGTTTTGAAGCATCAGTCCCCTGCTTGTTAAGCTATAAAATGTTTTTGCCACTGGTAGTTCTCATGGCTCCTGACACAGCTGCACTAAAAGTGTTTTGCTGCCTGAAGTGTGGGGGTTTTTATGTGTTAGGATAGTCTGTCCAGACTGTTAACTCCTTAACAGTACAAAGCTTGAAAATTTTCCCTGGTCATTAACAGTGGCAATGGCAGTCACAGAACTGAATAAATAACCCCTCCAAAGACAACTGCTGATTTCTGTTTGAAAGAAGGTGACGTAGAGGAATGTTTTGTACCAAATAAATTAGCGTGGATTAGTATCTGCAGGTTGCCTAAAGTATGTCTGTCTCAGGATCCAAAACATTTAGCCCTTGAAGCTTTTGAACTGGAAACAAAGAGCTTTTCACTGAGCACAGACCAAATCCAACTCAATCCTTCATTAGAAAGTCCTTGGTTCCCTGTAGGAAACCTTCAGGTTTAGCACTAATAAGAAGCCCCTACCCTGCCAATGCCGCAGCAGACATTCTCTCCTGGGTTTCCCAGGTGACCCTGCATCTTGCTGCTCTCTGCAGACACCAGCAAGCACTTGCTGTGGTGTTAATATTTGTTTGAATCACTAAAGACTGAGCTCGTTTAATTCTTATACTTATATCAGAACTTAGGGGGAATTACACACTCTTGTATAATAACAACAATGCTTTTAAGCTACCTTAAGGTTTTATAACTCCTAGATTTATCTCTCACGATTGTATTTCCACCCACCTAAATGGCATTTCCATCAAGAAAAATATCTTCACCAACAACTACACAACTCTCTATCTACGCATCTGACATCTCAACCCTCTATTTTCTTTCACTGAGAAAGTTTAGAACATCCAAAATTATGTTGATCATAGTTATAAACTTCTAATGACTGTAAGATGCCCTATATTGACACTAAAGAAGCCATAGATTCCTGATTCAGATCCACACTGTCACACAGAATGCAGGGAATCAAAAGAAAACAGTTTGTAACACATTGGTAGGATCAAGAAGATAAGCACCCCACATTTCGTAAAAAGGAAATAGGAAGAATTTGTTTGGATATTTCAAAATATTTGATACATTCATTTTTAAGGCTCTGAAAAAGATAAAGAGCCTAAAAGCACCCGGTTCAATAGTAAAGTAGTGTCATGGAGTAGAAGACAACTGAAAAATGGTCTGTTTTCAATGTGAGAAGGATTAATAATGGTTTGTGCTTTTAACCTGAAAGCAGCATTGTTGGACTTGACTACTAGTGATACAGAAGATAAACGAGTAGAGAAATGAGGTGAAAGGAAACTAAGGATTAATGTTGCTTAATGTTTTCTGTTCTTGACATTTTTTGTGCATGTGAACCTTCTAAACTTAAAATACATGCAAGTATATGAATGTGAACTGCAATGATTTCTTAAATACAAATTGCATACCCCATGATCTTACTATAGATAAAAGTTCAATTCTGCACATCAGGAAACACAAATTTTAGTTCCACGTCCTTATGTGACTTATTGCAATCATCAAATCTTCTCGCTACTGAGATTTCCCCAACAGAAAATAGGAATGATTCTCAGTAAGGCATGAAAGTGTGTGGGAAAGAATAGAAAAAGTGAGGCTGTTAAGAGAAAAGGCTATGTATAAATATTTCACTAGCCCACTTTAGACTGGTGCTTTCTGCAAGGATTAGATACAGGAGAGGGAGAGAAAGATGACCTGAAAGAAGGAACTAAAAGAACAGTAGTAGGAAATTCAGAGAGAAGAACAACATAAAAGAAACAAAAAGCTAATGCATGTGGTATTAAACTGGTAAAAGAAACAGGTCTACAGTTGCAGTCTTTTCTCTTAAAAATCACTTCCAACAAGTTCCTGAGATCTCTTTTCAAGGTACAAAGCTTTCCTCTCAGTATGACAAATGTCAGCACTGTTGCCTGTAGGAGAGGCAGGAGACTATCAGCTTTAGTTACTGATTAGCCAGAAGGGCCAAGTGACGCAGCTCCCAGCACACAACACAGCAATGCTTGGTGCGGGTTTGCTCCCTACTCTTCTCCACATGTTATCTTGAAGAGATCTGCATTAAAATACTTCCACTGGTAAAAACACTTATACTGCATCAGCATCTCAGAGCCTTATTCAGTTATTCCTGTACATCATACTAACTCATGGGAATGAGTACTTTCCTTGAAAAATCTTCTCCCAACCATCCTTTCTTCAACTGAATTGTTGCAGTCTACTAACATCAGTGGTGATATTTCACCTCTGCACATACGAGTGATCCACCACCAGAAACCATAACTGAAAGTAGAAATATGAATAGCAATGCATATCAGTACTGAAACCACAGTGTCTACATTACCACTGTAACTGGCTACATGCCAGCTTCACCAAGGACAGCACTGAATTACTGTAACTCTGAAGAGGCCCATGTTGGACATGACCAGCTCACAGTCTCTATGCTTTTACAATATGGCTGCTTAGGTTTTGGTCACAATATGGAACTTGCTCTGTTGAAAAATTAAGTGTGAACAACTTACTGGATTCATCATTTTCACAAGTTTCCATTTCTGCCGTTTCTTCCTCTTCGTGCTCATCAGTGTCTCCTGATTCATCACTATCATCTATCCATTTTCCTGGCATCAGCCCCGCAGAGTCATAGGAGTTACACAGTGGTCCCACAATGTGAGTGATGAAAGATTCCTGGAGGTGTGCCAGCTGAGGAGCAGAGCGATCCATGAAAGGACTGATTGGCAAGCCCAGGCTAGCTTCTTCATCACCCTGAAGAAGAAAAACAGCAGTAATTTTTCTGAAGGAAATGACCATGTCACCAAAGTGAGTAATGCACATCAAACCAAGTAAAAATGATGGAAGAAAAATAATTAAAAGCTAATGCCACTTCCATAGCACAACAGCATGACATTACTACAGTGCCATCGCATCCAATGGTTAATCAAAGTCACAGCTGTTTGCCTGTAAGAGGACTCACTACCGTAACAAAGATGTCAGCTGATGACTGTGCAAAATGATGTCCACTGCCCTTGTCCCGTAGTTAACACTGTGAGTGTGAAAACCTGGAAATTATTATTTTCTTTCTTTCTTCACATTATTTTAGAAAAACCCCTTCTGATTTTGTGATTGTTAGCTCAAAACAACCTTGTAGTCAGCCACCTGTTTGCAGGGAACAAGACTGAACTTCTACAGGCAAGGGCTATCTCATTAAACTAGTTTCCTTATTAATTTTGCCCTTACAATACATAACATGGAGAGGTCTTCTTGGCTTTGGGTGCTAAGTGTTTGTTTCCTGGGACTATCAGAATAATCCTTATTAAAGCAGGAGTTACTCTTAAGCGGTAAATCTTCCCCATAAAGTTTTTCACTAGCTTTTCTTGGGGAGAGAGGGTATATGAGACATATAGGAAGACTTTTTTCTCCCTCCTCTCATGATATAAAAGAAGGGAAAACTTTATTGCAGAGCCAAGTCTGATATACTCACTCATTTCTATCACAACAAAGCTTCTGGTGATATAAATCAGTTTTCAGCTGAGCAGATATGTCAAGACTGGATGCCACCTCTCCAAGAAAAACACCGAATCCCTCTAATCAAGCCTAATATGCAAATTAATGTTTTAATACAATACAGAGATCTGTATTTGAGAATAGAGATTAGAATTTGGAAAGCCATTTTCAGTTTCCGTTACGTTAGAGATTGCCTGAATTTATCTCCTTATAAACAAAATTTTCCCAAAGTCACAGACAATGTATCTGGTCAATACACTGTTAATATCTGGGAAGGCCAAAGAATGAGAGTTAGATTTTGCAGTATGTATGACAAATGTCTAATTTCCTTCAGTTTCATTTTGTTACTTTTATAATAACCTATCGCATACCTATTGTTCAGTCATTAAATGCAAAATATCAGTATTAACAAACACTGAAACAAGCCATCCATTCCTGAAATAGGAAGCAAATTAATAAAAGGTGGCAGCTCACTCTTCTTTACAATAATACATCTGAGATTTCCTGGGTGTGAGCTGTCAGTAGTGGGAAGAATGCTGACTGTTGAAATGTTTACAAGGTCCTTTTTCAGGTTCTATTAAAATATGATATATTACGTGCAACTTCTTGCAGTGCATTTTTTTACTCTTTTTAATATGTCTAACTTGTCTTCTAATAAGTATGCTGAGCATGTGGAGGGAAGAAAAGGAATCGTACTGTAACAACATGACACAGGATTTTGAATGTTTCTATGCAACGTGTTTTTAATAAGGAGTTTTTATTTATATGGGAGTTAAATTATTCAAAAGAATTGGTGTTTATTAAAGGAAATTAAAGAAAAATGTTTCATTATTTTCACAGCACAGGCTGAATGTACATATGTATGCTTTTTGATAACAATTCTAGGGAAATTGAAACTTCCCATAAAATTCTCATTTTCAGAAAGGAGAAAATGCAGACTTTTCCCTTCTTAGAACAAAAAAATCTGATGATCAAAACCATGTTGAAGACGGTTTGATATATCTCTCATATTACATTAAAGAAATACAGATTTTAACCTAGGTTAAATAATTGAGAATCTAGCTTGTCCTCCTTAATGCCAAAAGTAAGTCAAAGGAAGAAAACATTATCTGTTTTCAATTCACTAGTATCGTGTCAGCATAGCAATTCAGGCCACGCAAAAAAAAAAACCCTGGGGAAACATACTGATTTCTCAATACAGGGAATACACATCTTCTATTAAAAACAAATCCCCAAACCTTGAATATCTTAATGACCAACTGACCGCTTGGATTTTGCAAGCCAAGACTTCAAACACATTTGCCCACTATCCTCATGCCAAAAGGAATGCCATTAACAAAGATAATGCATGTGTTAGTCTGAATAAAATTTTGCAGGGAAGATAAATCTCAAATGTTGGGTTTTTTTTAATTACAGGATTATAAGGAAGATAATATCTAACAGTCTTTTGAAATAGCTTCCAAGAGCATGAAAATATTAGTAGCACATCTTTCTGACATGGCACACCTTTCTCACATTCCTACTGCAGAACAGTATCCTCCCACATGTGTTCCTCCCAAGCTTGATTCAGAACTCACTATCCCACTCTTTGATGACATTAATGTATTGGAGCACTTACTACCCTCTGACATGAGTTATGTCAGTTATTAGAGTCATATCATATATCTGATTAACAGGTTTTGCCTGCATGGAGTAGTCACCCATATAAGGTATTATCATTACTAGAATTAAGTGAAGTACAATTTGTTAAGCGAGTTGTAATGAAAACAGACAAATATGAAGAAAAGCATTTCCTGAAAGAAAATCGGGGAGATGAAGGTTGACCACTGTTATGTGACTCACTGTCTTTCTTTAAGAAAAAATGAAAAGAAAAATGGAACCAAATATATATGTAAGAGTCATTGTTCTTTCTTTTTCTTGGATCTGAAATACATGAAGGAGCTTCAGGTCGATGCATGAATTTTGTCCTTTTCCCCTTTACATACTCCAGAAGTCAGAAGCAGAAAATCCTGTTTTTTTCCAAACTGTAAGTACAGCAAATTCAAGGAAAGATGAAAAAGCTTTAAAAGGGATTAGTCTGTGATTTCAAGTTACTGCACAGCCTCCCCAAGAAGTTTGTGGGATGTCTCGTTCAGTGATTTAGCCTGCTTGCTTCCTCTTGAGAAGACAGGATGTGGAGTTTAGTCTAACCAGCACATTCAAAACATGTTCCCACTCAGGAAACAGAGGAACAGTGTGGGAACAGCCCTGCCCCTTGTACTCCGCAGGGCTAAATAGGTTATAATGAGAAAAGGTTCAATTAAGGGCTCTCTTACACCTGGCAGGAGAGGACCAGTTCCTGGCTGTATTCCCAGGTCTTTGTAAATCAGTCTGTGGCTGTCCTCCTTCCTTGTGCTACCATCAGCTGAGCCTTGTATAATTAGTGCAGTTGTACTGACAAACCTTCTGAAAGCTGAGAGGGTTGTATGAGTCAGGTTCAATGTGTAGGGAGCAGATGTGGTTAGCCTGCGATAAACTGAAAGTCAAAGTTACAGTTGTGCTCAGTACATAAAGGTTCTGTGTGTGAACAGAGATGTGGTCCACAGGGAAGCTAAAATAATTACCCTGCTCTGTTTAGATCATCTCAACAAGGTTGTGTTTGTTTTTTGAAGACCACATGTTAATAACAGCGTGAATCACCTGGAGTGACTGCAGAGGAGACCAATGAGAACCAGCTGACATCTTGAAAAGCCACAGAAGGAAGAATGAAAACATAATTTGCACTAAAGATGACTGAAAGTGAGACATAATGACTGTGAACAAAAAAAAAAAAAAAAGAGGAAAGGAACACTTGTTCACAGTGTCCACTGTAAGAATAGCGCCAGACTGGAACAGCTAAGTTGGTAGAAACCCGTCATCAAAGGTCTTTGAGGACATATCAGAAGCTTCAGTGACAAATGGACTTTCACTGATCCAGCAAAAGGACGGACTTGTGTAACTCCAGCTAACCCCCCCACCCCTATTTTCTGTTCTTTTCACTAACCATCAGCACTAGCATGCTGCAGAACTGTTTTTAGCACAAGACATGCAACCAGCAGATACTGCTTTGGACACGCATGCATTTACCTGTTCATAAAACTCATTGACAATGCCTTCTGTCCACTGCAGATGTAAATCTTTGCATTTTGCAGGTCCATTTATATCAGCCAGTTTGATGCACATCTGGCAAACGAGCAAGCGGTCGTTCTCATTAGCCCAGTCAATTCCAACATCATCGTTCACCTAGTAGACAAAAAAAAGGAAAACTGTGACAGTAATCCTGGGTAAAAGGATGTATCCACAGAGGAAGTTCTGCCTTGAGATATCGTATAGTATATTAAAATCACAAGTGTAAGCAGGTGAGCTAACCCAAAGTTGGAATTTACAATCAGCTATAGAGCAATATGTAAAAAGAAAAGTAAGTGAAAACAATGAACATTGAGATAAATCATAAGAAATTAATATTCAGCAAATTATGTGCCAGTTTGAAAGCATTTGCTAAGAAAACAAACAAATGCAATCTTCCCATGACATTTTCCAAGAAGCTAACTGGTATATAAATTACCATTAAATGCCGCACTGATTTAACTGCAGTGTGAAGATGTGTGTAACATGCTCATTTCCCTATTTGATCCAAGTATGTCTGAGAGCATTCCCGTATCTTTTTCCTTTTCTCTATTCTTCCCATACCTCTGTCCTGGTTTAGCGGCAGGGCTCAGGAGGGCTCGGGGTTTGCAAGCGCCCTGGGCTACTCGGCTGCCACGTGGTCGCTACTACACCCCCCCCCCCCACCGCGGACAGAAAAGAGTTTCAAAATGCCTTTTTGAGTTGAGATAAGGAAGATTTAGTACAGTGACACATAAGAAAACAG
>JAVSBS010026151.1:198680-210301 GCA_033124195.1 Coracias cyanogaster | reverse complement strand
GAGCTGGGCCCACAGGAACCTATGGCAGGACTGTCTGAAAGAAGACTTCTGAGGGGATGTTGTTGAGTTCAGTGTTGTCCTGTGTGATGATGCAACTGATGGCAGCATAAAATGATGATGGCTGAACCAGCCCAACACTAAATGTGAGCATGATGCCATGCCACTTGGCCCTTTTATTTACCCCTTGCTTTCCTCTCTTGCTCTCCTTTGTCTTCCCTGTGACCTTCCCTTTAAATAAGTGTTAGTGGCCGCTAGCTGAAATTTTTATCAGCAAAACAGCAAGCAGCAAAGGAATGGTTATTTTTGGAAAGAAGAAAGTAGAATAAGGAAGGAGTCTCCACTCCCCTGCCTTCCCTGAAGTAGTAAGAACGTCTCTCCTGAGACATGAATCTCCTCAGACAAAACCTAGAGGATGGAGTAGAGGCTGGATTAGCCTCTTGTGAAATTTCTACTAATTTAATTCAACTGGGATAGTCACCATAAGTTTTTTGTGAATAACCCATTTTTCAGTTCAACATCCAGAAGAAAGAAGTGGTTAAGTCCAAACAAGTTGTTTTGGTTTTTATCCCTGCACAAAAATGAAAAACTGGGAGGTACTTACCGTTTACCAGCTACCTTAAAATTTACCATTATGAGGTAGCTTTCCTTCAGTCCCTCCCACTGTAGATGTTCCAGTTGGTATTTAATACTTTAATAGAGAGAAACTATATGATGTATTAAACCAATGTTTCAGACATTTTTCTGGGAGGTGGGAGAGAACAGGGTGTCCTATATTCCTCTGTTATCTGCTAGCTAAAGGAAGTAATAACTCCCTCTCTCTTCCTGGAAAAAAAAGTCTTTTGCAGTTGAACTGATTTTTTCAATTTTATTTGAATTAGCAAATACTTTGGGGACAACTGAAAGTAATTTTTTCAGTGAATAAATTTTTCACTCTGAAAAAATACCATATAAGCTGTAGTTGCGGAAGAACAAGATGCACTCATCTACTTGGTGTATTTTCTCTGCTTTACAAAACTCATCTCCTTTGGTAGCACAGCACTGCTACTGCATAAAAATCCAAATTGCTTATGGAGGGGAAATGTTTCAATAAACTGGGGCAATGGGGTACGCTTGCATCATCAGGAAACAGTTCTTTGTACCTACAGTAGCTTTGTATGGTTTCAGGCTTGCACAGAATTTGCCATAAATTATTATGAAACATCACGAAACTTTGAATGCAATGAAAAAAAAAGATGAAAGGCTGTGGTTCAGCACCAGCCTCTGACTAGAGGCACCCATTTGGTCATGATGTAGCAGATGAAAAAAAGTAGCTGTTATAATGAGAGAATAAGGGCTTCAATAACAAAGTGTGTGGAAAATACCCAAAACTTTAAGGAAGCATTGTTATTGGCTCAGAATTTTTACTTACAAGGTATCTCTCGGTATCCGCATTCCAAGGCATGAAAGTAGTTCATAAATTCCCTCACTGGTATTTTAAAGGTTTCAAACAGCCCCATGTCTTCAAAAAGTCTGTATGATACCTAAAAAAACCCAAAACAACCATGCTGCTAAATAGACCAGAAAAAATATACAAATTAGATATAAAAATCATTTTGGTGATTTACCCCTTGAAACCTGCTTGGCTGGTCTTATTTTCTCAAGCACATCTGATCCAGCTAGAGCCATTTGCATTTCCATAGGGATGTGGTTACACAGCCAAACAGACAAGCTGTTAGTACCAAACAGTCCTCTTCATTCCTTCATTACACCCTTCCAGATGTTCTTCTTCTCCATTCAGGCATATGAATCCCCCAAATTTTGCAAGCACCTCAGACACATACATAAAGTTATCCAGAGATCTTTAGTGTCTTGGGAAAAATTTCACCACAAACTTCTCTAAGAAGCACCCATGAGTTAAATGAATTCCCAGAAAAAGGGGGAACAAGTAAAGGAATGAAAAAAGGAGAGAAACTTCTGGATCCTATGCATTATCTCCTTTCCCTTTCTCCCATTTTGAAATGGCGGAAGTGACTTCTCCAAGAGGATTTCAGAGGCAGCAAATAGCTTAGGAACTAGAGCTTCTCCAAGTGTTCCTGCATGGAAAGATGACTGTAGACATCCAGGAAAGGACATATTGGAAGGGAGAGTGTGATGGGTAAGTGAGGAGGTGTTCAGAAGGGACAAGTGCTTAGAAATGTAGACAGCTGAATGGACACATTTGAAGACAAGTCTGAATTTGATATACAGAACAATAGGACACAGTAAAATTACTGCCTGACTTTTTCACTTCTTCCACAAATTAGCCTTTCAGTAACTTTATTTATTTACTGCTGTTAGCTAAATTCTGTCCTTTTGATGCCATCTGTCTGGTAATGATCTGCCTAGAGCTAAGCAATTTGAAGCACATTTGGAGTGATGAGTTCTATACCAATAAGAAATTTTTACAAATTATGTTTTGTGTTTTACAGCTGAATGTAAATCAAACAGCTATCCACATCAATTTCTTTCCGTATATGGTATATATAAAATGGAACCTGTGAGCTGCACCTAATGTTTAATGAAGATAAACTTCAAATGTCCTGCCACTGTGTAATTTTACAGCAAGAATGATAAATAACAATATGAATTGGCAGTATTCATGATCTCGCTCCACCCCTGTCCTCACCTCCCTAGTCATTCCCTACCAGGAAAAATCTACATGTGAGCTAACTCTGGGAAAGCACTGCACCAGGCAGTGGTGATGCAGAGACAGGTTGAGTAGTGGTGTCTCACACCATCCAGAATGCCCCTCTAATGACACATATGTGAGAGCTGGGTTTCTGCTGGTGACCTCAACTCTTACTTCTTTTCCTGTCATAATTGCATATGGGTCACTAGCAAGGCAGTCAGAAAAATCACTGCTGGTGGTAATTTCTCTCTGTGACCATGGCTGTTGGCCATACAGTGAAAAGTTCTTTATAGCAAAGGACCTCCAAAACTACTGAATTACAGTGCTCTGGAAGACAGGAGCTTAGAATAAAAGGGGCATGTAGAAGGCAAAACTTTACTCTCTGGAAAGCTCATGAGATTCTCCTGTGACTGAAGAGTGAAGGGACTGACTTTATGCATAATTTGGAATATAAACTGCACAAAATTCTGTTTATCTACCTTGAATCACAGCTGAAGTAAATCAGCCAGGATCCAGACTTTCACCTATGGAGAGATGAGGTTTTTTTACACTCAAGTCTTAGATCCCTGAATGGTAAGCTTCATATTTCCAGCAAAATATCTATGTATAAAAAGAGGAAGTGTAAAGAAATATTATTCTGCAGGACCAACCTCACTGGTCTACACTACCAATGCTTGGCAGGTATCTCAAATAAAGCATGTAATAAAAGCATGTTTCTCCTCCCCTTGGATTTTGGGGGGTGGGAAATTTTACAGCAGTTGAAAAGAAGCGAAGCTGACTCCAATGCATACAAATGATAGCGCTTCTCCACAACTTTAGAGTTAAACAGCATTATTCTCTGTGGTCATTAAAAAGCATAAACAGATAAGCAAGTCATTTGGACATTTTGGTTAATGTTTTCTTTCTCTCTCTCTTAGCAAATGGGGAGAAGAAAGGGATAAGGGCGAGACAGAAAGATGAAAAAAGGGCACTGATGTTTTCCAGAAAGTCAACTAACTAAATTCTTCCATTAAAAAAAGAAAAAATGTGCAGTTTTGTATATTCATTGCACTGGATTAACCATTTTGAAACACTTCAGCTTTTAAAATCCTTCCTTCCCGAACTGCATGATGCTTCATGAGCTCCCTGAGAGTTAGAATCCCACAGGCTGAACATGGTGCCCTTGCAGTCGCGGTGCAGTCCCCACTGCCTGGGACAAGCCCAGGGAAATGCCAATGCCAGTGGGTGCTCCACACTGCCTCTTGCCTTCAGCCTCTGTTTTCTGCTTGTCTCTGCAATGATTGCTAATGCTTGAATGAATCATAAACTCAGATACTTCTGGCAGTGCTGCCTGAAGAAGGAAAAGCACTTCTCCTGAATTATTCCTAATGGAAGCCACTTTGGAAATGGGGATTTTTATTCACAGGGAGCTCCTCTTCTTTGTGTTGCAGGAACATGTAAATGGCTCTCGTTGAAGGACACGTGCAAAGTTTAGGTTAGGGGTTCCCTACTCATTGTTTGCAGGCAAACCTCTTGCACTCCTTTTTGGCTTCTTCTGTTTGCTTTTTTCAAACCTTTCAAGTTGTCAGCACCCAGTCTCTGGTTCTTACAAACACAACTCCTCAGAAGGGCTGCCTCGATGATCCTGGGAATATCCCACCCCTCAAGGACCTACTTCCCTTGCTTCTTCATGTAACAGCTGCAGCTTCGCTCTACAGCAGCCATGCATTGTGATGAGATGACCACATGTTCCTCTTGGCACTGCCCATGGATCCACTCACACACACTGCAAAGATGGCACCCCGCCTCAACATTGCTCTGTGTACTGAGAGCATAGGAGCATCACCAGTATTTCTTGTCTCTATGGGCCTAGTAATAAAAGCTAGAGAGAGATCTTGAATTTAGCCTATTCTTTTAAATTTTATTTGCTTTCCAAGGCAGATGAGTTTATCTTCCACCGGTTTTATTTTTATAGGAGCTGTAAGAAGAGTGTTAAGTGTGACTGAACACATCACCTAACTTTTTTGCCTCTTGTGAAGCATCAACTCAGCTGGAGAGCTCTGCTGTTCCTTTCTGAAATGAGACTGGTATGTAAATTCCTCTCTAACCCCTATCATGCATATTTGTTAGTGCCACATTTAGAGTGCTTTCCACAGTACTTTGCACAGATGCTTTTAGAGCCGCTGCCTGGTTTGGCGTCTTTTTATATGTCTAAATCGATTTAACATTCCAAAAAGAAGAAATGGACATCTCAAGCAGCTTTAAAGATGCTAAGCCAGCATTTGCTTTCAAAACTGAATGCTTCCCTAGAGACATGTCAGCTCTGCTTTGTTCCATCTCATAAATTTAACCTAGCAAGGCAAACATAGTTAATTCAGCTTGTTAATTTACTTATTTTTAATGAGTGAGTTCATTTAATGGCAGAATACCGAAAATAAATCATTAGAGCTTTTGTTTTTCTTTGTTTATAATATCCCAGGATTTAAAAATCCTATAATAAAAAGATAATACTTTTGGCTGGAGAAAAAGATTTCTTTATTTCAATTATCTTATTGCTGAAAATAATTGTTAGGAACATCTGAGTAGGGTGGGGGAAGAAATAAAGGACCTATCTTTATTTTCTGAGCAAGATTGAACTTTCTATATTCTGCTTTTAGGGAGTGAGAGTAATTACAAACAGCTGTTACAGAAAATCTTGAATTTTGTTCACAAATACTATACAAAGCTTCTCTATTTTATTTCACAGGCCTCATTTTGTGGCACCACAAAACAGACAACCTGTTCAGAACCCATGAAAAAAGCAGATGTTGAGAAACAGAGTGTGGCACTTCACTGCAAATTGAGGGAGGCACAGGGGAATTGTCCTGAGAGGTACAAAACTCCATGCAACTTTGTAAGGTACTTAAAACCTAGAGAGGCACTCATGTAAAACCAAAACAAATTTTGGCTCATCCAAACTGTTGGTTATGGCATTAAAAAACAGTTCTGCTTTTCCTTATGTTTCATTTATCATTGTATTGTAATTCTATGCTATATAGAAAACAATATGTTCAATATGATCTACAGGAACATTTTAATCACAAACTCACTGTCTAGTGCAAAAGTGTCTCAGTGATCATCAGCAAATTTAGATCAATATCCACATCCAGCTACAGTTTGCCTATTTCTCTAAAATTAACTTAGAGAGCTGGCAGTCTGGTTAAACATAGATGTTACTCACTAAGTTACAGGACAATAAAAGGCAGACCACAGAATAAATTTGAATTCATGCTGTGGTTTTCCTGGTTGACCACTGGGTAATTGAATCTAGCTGAATAACAGTTAACCACCAAGGGACCAAGATTTGATACAGTGTTCTCTGGAGCTTGTTGCACTGAGGTCTGCTTGATATACTAACCTCTGTGTTTGTGGGGGATGTTAACTGTCCCACGTTACACCAGTTATCATAATCGCCTCTTTCCAGCACTCATCACTACCTAATGCCTTGCAAAGTGATACTAGATCAGCCAGATTCTTTTGGGTTTTTTTGCCTTCCATCCCTAAATAGTAATAATTACTTGCCTTTCCTGTTTAATAAACCTTAATACTTCCATATGAAAAAATGGCTGCTTTATCAGTGTGTCCAGAAACGGGAATAACACAGAAGAAAGTTCAGCCAAGGAAGTGTTTACGGAAGTTACATTAACCGTACCGGGTCGAGATGGGCTGTGTCAGTACCTGCATTCAACTTACAGAAGGGGATGAAAAACTGATAGTTGAAAGAAAGACTACTAAGTTCCCACATCCTGATTCAGAGTAAATTATTCTTCCCTATGTAATAACAATATGAATTTACTATCAAAGTGCTGACTTTTTAAAGGTGAGGGAATATAGCAAAGACTATTTTTTCTCCCACTTCCTGAAACCTTGCTTTCTTGCACAGCCTGATTGAAATCTCCAGTATAAAAAAGGACCAAAGTTCTGTATTTCTTGCATCAACTGAATATATTTACTGTTTAGCCCTTCCATGCTGAACCCCATGAGAAATTCTCTCACAAAGAACTCAGCAAGGGGTGGTAGCAGCTCCTGCAGATAGAAGAGACTATTCAGAAAGGTTCACATAGACTTTTTGGCAGAGAGCAGCCAGCAAAATAGGTGTGTGGTTTTTTCTTTCACATTAAATTTTAAAATTTAAATATATAGAAATTTAAAAGTAATGAGACTGAGTTCATATTGTCAGCTTTGAATTAGGTAGCAGAGATCACAATTCATTGGATGATGAGCTTGTAACAATGATGAGTCTTAACACTACTTGGTCTAAATCCACCAATAATCTAGCCAGTCATTGCAGACAAGATATCCTTCTCACCTGACTGAGAATCCGACCACATTTCTTTCCGATTTTTTCCACCAAATCAAAAATTGGGAAGTTCCAACTATTTAGCTGCTCCATCAGGGGATCCAAGTTGTCCATAACCAGAGGCTCAGGAGCCAGTACAGGCTTGTCCTATGCCAGAAATCAGAATAAAGAGGAATTTTAGTACTGTGAAGCATCTCATGCAAAAATGTATGCTCCTAAAAACTAAAGTCACATTAGCATCATCTGTAAGTCAATGGTACTTTACGTAGCTCAGCAGAGGTGTCACCATTTCTACCAGCCCTGCAGCTAGTCATTCTCCTTTATAATTTGTTTCACCTGACTGAACAGGAAATTCTGTATATGAAACATCGGTCTCTGAACTTATCCATGAGACACACTCCTTCATTCATTCATTTCTGAGGAAGTCCGTCCTCTTCATTGTAAAATTTGCTGCAGTACAGAGGAAAAATGCTCAGTTTTTACTTCTGCATCAGGAGCCATTCTTTACTATCTAACACTACTAACAAGTGAAAACTTGTACTTCTTAAAGTGAAATCTACAAAATAAAAGATGGGTTGTGCACCTCCTTTCTCCCTGTATACTTTTTTGGGTTTCATTATTACTAAAAAACTGTAGATGAGTAAATGTCAAAATATCTCAAGAAAAATGCCTTCTCTCAGCACGTCCAACTCCAACTTAACACATTACAATAAAGTTTTCAAGAGTTCATGCCAACTTAAATTTTTAAATTCAGTTGTAAAACAGGCTGTGGAAAATTTAACTAAGCAAAGCTTTCCCTCTACATCTCAGTCAAGCTTACAGATGAATACAGTAGTCATGAGAAGTTCAGCACTTGTTCATCATATTGCAATGTTCTTATGTTCAAGACATACATCAACAATAATACCATGCAGCACCCTCAGAGAAGTGTTAATTTATTTTAAAATAAGGACCACTGTATATATTAGCCAAGACTGCAGGGCCGTTGAAAAGCTGAAGTAGCTGAACAGGAAGACAATATATCATGCTGGTAGTCTGAGAAGGTAATTTCTCTTCCTTCCAACCCATTTCCTTTAAGGCAATGCTAACACAGAAGCCAAACATTTCAGAAATGCCTAATGTCAGATTCATAAACATATTTATTTATCAAAGTAGATGGCTAGAGTTCCACAAGTGGCCAGGGCTTAGCAGCTCTCACACGTTTCAATGATTCCTTTCAATTCTTGAAAGTCAATCCACCTACTGCAAGGTAGCACCCTGCTGCAATTGTTGTTTAAAACCACGGTCACAAGTATTAGATAGCCCTAGGAGAGTTTTTGAGGGGTGTTGGGATTTTTCGTTGGGTGTTTCCCCCCTCCCCAAGTCATTATACACTCAGTCTCTTGTGAAAGTGGAACTTAAACAACCTACCTTAGGCGTTATCAAGGGATGCAGAATGATGGTCTCAGGCATGTACGTCCTACAGACGGATCCTTTCCGTGCTTGCTCTTTGGAGCAATCTGTCTCATCATCATTTTGTACGATATCGCTGCTATCACTGTTGTTGGTCTCATAGTCAGAAGTGGCTTGCGCAGGATCATCTACAACACAAATCACAAAGCTTGTTGTGTGAACAGCAAGGATTCCATGAAAGTCATCCTGTGACCTTCTGAATAATAGGAACAGGATCTCTGACTCATAATACATATGTGCTGTTTGGCTGGGTCCAAAGTCGGACAATCCGTCCAAAAACATTCAAGCATATACCCTGCAGAGTGTAAAAAATGGGATCATGGATTGAAGAGTGAGAAAAATTTTGAGGACTGCTATTTGAGCTGACCAGGTTGGATGAGGGAAACTGTATTTCCTTTATATTTTAACTCTATTCTTTATTAGCATTTTGCACAAGCAAAAAGGAAAGGAGCCTCAGGGACAATTTGCATTGTGCCACCTATGTATATTTTCCTTTCATGACAGAAAGGCATATCTGCCCTTTCAGTGAATGATTATTGAATTTTAAGGGATGAGAATTTTTTGATGGACAAAGAATTACCTGTTCTGTTCAGGGTGTGGGTGGTACCATCACTTCTATCTAGTGTCCCATCACCAGCTTCTATTTGGTTATAGGGTCTGCCACAGCTGAAATACATCAAGAAACATGCACAATATAAAGAACTCTGCACATTAGACAGCTTTATGTAAAATGATGTCCTGCTGACAGTGTAAGCTATGTCAGAGGGTGCATTCTCCAGATGACATTACAAGGGTGAACTGGAGTTTTACTGGAAGTCACGAAAGTAAAAAGACAAAAATACAAAAAGAAGTTGCATTTACCATTAAATTTGTCTTGCCAACAGTAACCCTATACCATGTGATTATTTTTTTAATGAATTTTTTATTGTCTAAGTTTATCAGTTTTTGTACTATAGCTGCTGAAAATGTGCCAGAGTGAACTATAGCTGATGAAAATGTGCCAGAGCGCCACACATTCTTATGTAATTCAGTTTGAACAGTCATAATGCGGCTTTACTCTCCTTTTCTTGCTTAAAACTTGAATATGTTTCTCTTAAGGAGGAAAAAGATATTTTGTCATTACTTCAGTGACAACATACCAAGGGGGCGTTTTGGAAAGAACATGAGGTGAGTGATCAGGCATGCAGACGTTTAGCAATGAAATTTTAGAGACAAAGTTTGCTTCATCATTCTCAGAGCAGAAAGACATTGTGGGAGGGATCACAATCTCACGGCCTTTCCGAATGATGGGCTCTTCCCTTCTGTTAAAATGCTTCATTCCTCGTGCATCATTCCCTTTAAGCCCTAAATGTTAATTCAATACCAGCTGGAACATTTTAACTTACAGTCCCCCAATACGATTGAGTCTAAGATCTGAAGGAACAATGAGATATAATGCCTCATTTAGCAGCATCATATCAAATCTGCCCATGAAAAACTGATATCCGAACATTTCTTTCTTTGGTTCAAGTCAGTATTTTGTGGCCTATCTCATATGTAACAGCCTTTGCATAGCAATGATTAGAGAATTATTTTGATCGGTCAAACTAAAAACTTCACAGCATCATAAGTTCACCATGTGAAAATGGCTGAAATTCTATGTCAGATGGCTTTTGACTGGGTCATCCAGAACATATTCTGGAGCTTGGTACGCCCTGCAAACAATGAATTCCTGAAAAAACTTTAAATAAAAATACAAATCTATATACAATGATACCTATAGTGCATAGCCAAGCAAATAAATCTTGTATCACTCAGGTTTACAAACAAGATGAAAAAAATGTATTAATTTCTCTCTTCCACAGTCCTTGTAGTTTCCATAAGGTCAATGCTAACAAGCCAAAATGTAAAAGACAAAGAAAGCCTTTGATTGGCTGTAATGCTACAAGGCTTTTGTGTCATTGTAGAGAAGAGGAGTTAGTCACAAAGTCCAAGTCACATACACCCTGTAGCTGCATGCCTGGAAGCATGAAACCCAGCACTGAATGAGGTGGCAAGCACTGGGCAAGGTGGCAGCCATCACTAGATTGATATCTGGTGTTATCTGGATGCCTGGAGGAGTGTGAAGTGAGGTGGAGGCCTCGTGGTCCCAGTCCCCCATTTTTCTGCCCTGAAACAAAGGAGCCATTACCTCCACTCATGCAGGTGTGAATTAACGGACTTTGTGACATTAACATAAGTGATAAGACAGTCTATAGTCATCCCCACCTGCACGTATACTCTGGTGATGCAATGTGGAAATTTGAGTATAAATATCACCCCAACTGCGGCCCAAAAACTGGTGACAGGACTCGGAGCCATACTGATGTCTGGACGGATTGATGAATTTGCCCCCTCCACCCCCACCCCACTCGGGACGCCTTGTGGGTAAGATTATTTACTTCAGCTCACGCTGAGTGATATACTTTTCCTCCCCAGGTGTATTTCACATTTCTACTCATGTGCATTTCTGTGCTTCCCTGAGTGTATTCTTGCACTGTTTTCCCTTTACCTTGTCGTCGCGACTGGCCTGTCTTGTGCTCTACTGTGTTTCTGTTCGACAGGCTTGTCTATCAGCCTGCGGCCAGGCTTACAGTGGGCAAGTTGTCGTGATTTGTGTGTGTGTGTGTGTGTGTCGGTTTTAGTGTGTTGTTGTTATAATATTAGCTATACAACGCTTAGTGCACCTGTAGCTGTTAATTTATCACTGGCAATCCAAAAGAACCTGCAGATGTTACTGTAAATAAATGGTTATTATTTGTTCCCTGATTTGTGTCTGTCACATATTCGGTGCCGGCCTCACAAGACCGGATTTATTCTCCCGTTCTCACAACAATCATATGGGAAACTTTTTTTCATAAATTCAAACCCAAACTGTACTTAATATGTTTTACCAACTGCCTTATTTCAACAGGTACAAAAATCAACTCTTCTCCTGCGGAAGCAGTAAGGTTCAGCTCAAATTATAAGATAGGTAGTATCAATCTAAGTCACACTGGACAAGTATTCATGTGTCAAAGCAACAGTATCACCACTGACACAATGTGGTGCTCTCTGTGTCAGGAGATGGTGTCCTTCATCAGAAAATCACAAAACAAAATGGTGAGGATGTTACTGATTTTATTATCAATTGATCAAAATATGTTTGATTTTGTTTTGATTTTAGTATAGGTATATGTTTGACTG
>JAVSBS010026151.1:186128-197487 GCA_033124195.1 Coracias cyanogaster | reverse complement strand
GGGGGAAGGGTTACAATTTCCCATCCCAAGGGGGATTCTTGCCTCCCTAACAAACACCTGTCCTTCAAACCAGGACAATTAGTAACAGTGGATGCCAACTGTATTAGCAGCCATTACATCATAATATCTTAAATATGTTTGTTTCAAATAATCAACAACAAAGTCTATGCTAGCAATGTAGCTTGTAATGCTTTCGCAGCTGAAGAATTTGAAAACAAAGGAAACTGAAAACCTAAAAATGCTATGCAACCTATGTAGATCACATAAGACAGGAGCCACTTATAAGCTAATGAGCATTTTACCAATGACTACATTTAAATCAAAGTATACACATATCAAAAAAATATATTTCATTACTACCTACAGCAACCTTACATTGATTATTTTTTAATTTTTTATGCAGCTGTTAACTGTTCTCTTTAATAGAAGGCTTTCAGTGATAATTGTTACTAAAGTAATAATATTTTTTAGTAGTAATAAAGTAAAAGTAGTAATAAAGGCACAGTTTAGTATGAAAGTAGCATTTTTATGGTATATTTCTTATGTATAATGTAGTTTTCTGTTCAAATGAATCAGTGCAGGTCACAGTTTTGTAATACCTTTTGAAAACTTTTAAAAGCACTTCTATTTAGTCACCTAAATATGTCTCAAAAGTCTGTCAGGATCGTAGCCTGAACTGCAGTGATGATGACTCCCTTGAGCAAACTCACATTTTCAATTCTGACTTCCTTACACTCACCTCCTAGCCCTGCAAGCACATATGGAGACACATACAATGTCATGTGACTGAAGCTAGAAACAACAAGCTATTTCCAGAGATAGACAAACTTGGTAACATTTAAGCCTGCCTCAGATGACGTGCTTGTGCCAATAATCACAAATCACTCACTACTATGACCAAAAGTAATATCCACTGAGTAAGATAACCCTGAAACTGCACTGGAACAGGCTTCTAAACACCAGTGTTTCCCACTATTCTGAATTGGACACATATTGCAAACTCCAGTAATCTAATTAGCAACTGAATCCTTTTCAAGAAGATTAGCAGAACACCTTTCTTTCCAAAACGCTGATTTTGCAGATCAGGTCTGCATAATCTAATAAAAGGCTAGTTTACAGTGTGAAATTAAACTTTTACTGTAACTCTTAGCAGTAGAAATAACTCAGCTGCAGTTGATTTCTGAAAAAAATCCCAATGCTACATAATCTGACTCTGCCTAGGGAGGACAGGATACACACCTTCTGAGAGACTGCTCCAAATTACGTAGTCTTCAGGCGTTGCTGGCACACCTTTATGAGAAGGCTACAGGCCAATAGCTTTTAAACCTAAAGCAGTCAGATTCTTCTGTCAAACATCAGGTGCCTGCTGTGAAAGACTTGGCCTGTGACCTGATAGTGACTGCTCCGTGAGAACACAAGTTGTTAACGTGAAATCCAACTTTGGGATCTGCAAGTTATTGACTGAAGAATTTATTTACTAATCAGACTGTGCATCTGACATGAGTAAAAAGCTATAAATGTAGCTGACCATCCTGCACTTTAAAAGCACTTTGTGGCATCAATCTACACAATTAGTCATATACTAGGAACTGCTTAGATATGGTGAAATATCAATACACAACATTGCAGCAAATCCTAAAAACTTATATGTGGGCCAAAAGCGCTTGTCCATGAGAACAACATGAAATGATTCCAACATATGTAAAATTACTACCCTACCTGCTGCAGATGACAGAGGGGCTGATAATAGGGTCTGACAGGCTGGGTGCACTCTGAGTAGAAGTTAAGACTTTGTGTGGTTTTAAACCTTGCTTGGTGTCAGTATCTGCAGAGTCTGGAAATGACACAGAAGATGATTTTCCGGTAGGACTTGTGGCAGGTGTCCCCTGAATTGGTGAATGGCAGGGGGAGGTGAAAGGTGAAATATTTGGTGGGATACCTGGTAAAAGAAAAGAAGAGTCTTGTCAGCCAACAGAAGTGGCAGATGGTCGTATGAGTTCACTGTGCAGAAATACTCCTCTTGAGATGCACAGGTACCAGCACCGCTTCCAAATGGAAAAATAAGAGAAAACCCTTCTCCATCGTGAGCCAAGGCCATGGCTGTCACAGAGAGACAAAACTCCATTAATATCAGCCACTTCTACCTGCTGAGGATCTGGCTCAAAATATGAAGCATAGTCTCCCTGTTGAGCAGGATGCATTAACTGTCATGCATGAAATGAAAGGCCTGTGTTAGTGGCATGACCATTGTTATCAAGATGTTCTTGTGATAGACACACTCCAAATAGGCAGTTCCCAGACTTATCTGCAGTTTCTCTTTGCTTTGCTGACTCCATCTGTAAAGCAGGTACAAGAAAGGCTTACACACATGCCCAGCAAATTTGAATTTCTGTATGTGTGAAGACTAGCAATAAACCAATAAAGCAATTTTTAGTAGTCATACATTGTATGAATATAACATATTGTACTTATGGTACCATTTCCACATTCCTCACAGATTTTGGCCTTGATCTTGTGCAGCTTGTGTTTATTTTTCATTATCTGCTGCTCACTATGGGAGACTTGCGACCATTACCTGTACCACATGGTATTGTACTCCTGAGCTAACGTATCAGAAACTGCCAATATGCACATGTGCGAGCACTAGCAAGATGTAGTTCTCTCTCTGCCCCTTATTCTCTCTGAGCACCACTGCCAAGATGAAATGCATCAGCCAGTCCAGTGCTGCTGCCTTCTTGAATCTGCTTCACATTTTCTAGTCTCATAGAAAAAGGTCTCATTCACAATAAAGTGCAGAGGAGCAAACATAATCTATTTTTTAAGGAAATGCATGTAAATAGACTTCCTGTTTTAAAGTTCGCAGGGACTTAAACCTAGTTCATTTACCATGTTTATCTTCAAAGCCAAATGATATAAAGACCTTAGGAACTTTAACTGCTTTTATGTCTGAATTGTGCCTGCTATCTAAATGCACACCAGACCTGAAAATTGTGTCAGAGTAAGGCAATATATTGATCAAAGTTTATTCAATACTAACCTTGCAGGATATATCTGTACTATTCCAGTGTCTTTTCCTGATAAGAACTTACTCTGATATGAGGTTAAAATACGAATTGCTTTTGACAGTTCAAGAGTTAAAAATAATCTCTGGCAGTTACTATGCTGTAATTTGAGATATCCAACATCTTCCAAGTTTTGATTAAAGTATTTCTTCAGGAAACATGGTATGTATTACTGACTTATTCAATGATTGCAACTAGGCTATTATGCCTAGATCAGAAACCTATAGCCCACAGAGCAATTATTAAAAAGTTATCAGATGGTCATGACATACGGACATTGCTTTAAAACACAGAAAGCCTCTGTTCCACATTTAGTAATCCTTTGAGATATCAGTTTTCCATCCAACAAAAATATGTCTATAAAAGCATTTCACAGTCTGGTAGTTGCACAGGAGATTGAGTTGGATTATTATCTATCTTTGAGCTATATGCTACCAGGTAATCTTCATGACTGTTAGAGAATACAATATATACATGGTCATCTTTCAACAATTCACAGCAAGTCCCGAGAATTTAAACAGCAATTTTCACAATAATGTTTCTAATCACACCTGGCTTTCCACTGCTAGTCTGAACTCCTGTCTCTTGAAAAATATTTGGTTGTGGGTTTTTTTTAAAGAGTAGTTTTCCAGTGTAGGTGACCAAAAAGAAATAAATGTAACAGAAAAATGAAAATCTACTTTCAATATTACATCTTTTAACCATTTATTGGCAAAAGTGAAAGAAAACATGTTTTGCTAGAGCAAGGAATTTTGAATAATCAAGAAAAGAGAAGAATAACCACACAGGAGGAATTTTTAAAGTACATCCATCTGCTTAGGTTCTACAGAACTTTTACACATATGCAGTGTTGAAGAAATAAAACAGTAACTAAAATGTGATGTGAAATTACGTATGAAAACACTTGAGTTTACCTTAGCATTCTGCCCAAATACAAACAGCTAGCAGTATTTAAAAATGCTAATGTCTCCATGCATAATTAAATACACTTTTTGTAAATTTACAGATTTACATATTTAGCTAGATCAACCTCTACTAAGAATTATTACATATTGCCAATGGAGCTGATATATAAAAGTCTAATTTGTATTAATGAGTGCAAATTGAAGTAATTCTTTAGTTGGAACATGAAAACAAATCATAATTAAAAATGCATGATTGAACCAGTTTAAAACATCAAAATATCAATCTTCTGCATAAAACACTGAGCCAAAATTTTTACTTCAGTCCCTCAGTGCCCCTAGGATTTGTTTGTGACAGAATGAAGCTCTCTCATCATGGGGGAGCTCACGTATTTAGGCAAAAGAGTACTAACACTTTATGGAAGCAGAAGAGACTAAATGTAAAACTGACTGATGGGGCTAATGAGTCTTGTTTTCCAAGTATAAAATACTATACACACACACATTCCCCTAATTAATGGGTTAATCTCTGAAAATCACAAATTTAAGTTGGATTAATTTTGTTCTAAAACAAATTCCTGGATTCCTGGTGGTGTATCTCCATTATTTTCCAGGTTCAATTTCATTCATTTGCCTATGTGCCTATTGCCTTTTAAGATAATATTGTGTTACTTAATCTTCACTGTGGTATAAAAAAGCAGCTTCTGTACAATTTGAAAGGGAGATGTGATGTGACAGTGCTAGATAGGCAGAATAATTGTGCAGCTGTATCTTCAAACACATTTCTAAATTGGGGTTCTCTGACTTTTCCAATGTCGGGTCTCAGGCACCTATTAATTTCCATCTGACGTCTGGGTGGCCAGTATCTCCAAGGAATATTATCTCAACATTTTCCATGTTTGGAAAAAAAAGGGCTGATTTAAAAAAAAACCCTTGTGATCATTTTGAGTTGCAAGCGTGGGTAAACATTATTTTATCCTGTATTTGTACAGGGAAGAGAATGATGTTACTGTGGATTAAGACTGCTTCATGACTGTCATATTGCACATTTCATTATCAATGAAGATGTCATCTTCTCAATTTCTGTCAGTCAAAACAGGAGTTATTTTTTTAAAGGCCCAAAAAGCATAGTAAAAAGCCCCATATTTCTCATCTCTAAAGTCCATTAAAAACTACCTGGAATTTCTCAATAATGAACATACAGAGAGATCTCTTGAGTTATAATGGCTTTGTCTTGGATATGTTTGCATAAGATGGGTCAGTTGCTGCCTACAGCTCCAAATGGCATTAGGTAGTTGTGCTTCAGGAAATCTCAGTCAGGCAATATACACAGACAGTTAATGTAACAAATGTTATAGAAAACACCCTGGTCTCAGAGTGTCAAGGGAATTATATGGATATAAATCACAATGTGATTTAGTATCACACTGAATCACGTAATGATCTACCTCTATAAATCATAAAAGTCAAAACATTTACAATGGCATCACTATGAACTACAGTATTTTTAAGACACTGGTTTTTGTTTTAATAAAGAAATAATCCTATTTATATTAATGGAAAAATAAGAAAATACATAGATTAGACAGGGATCAAAAGAAGATGCACATGCTAGTCATAGGGAAGCAGCTAAGTGAGCCCAACAAAGCCATGGATTCCCACTCACCTTGCCGACTCTGCCTTTTAGCATTCAGGTGATTGGTAGAAGACATGGCATAGGAGGTGGAGAAGGACCTGCTCTTTGTAATTGTCATCAGAATTGAGCTGTTCCAGGGGTCAGTGCTGCAAAACCAGAGCGCAAACAGGCATTGTTCAACACAGTTCTGCCTCAATGGCAGATCTTAAGAAGTTAGGAGTAAGAAGTATGTGATACTAAAATAGCACAAAATCTGATGAGGGAAACAGCATCTATCTGCTGGCTGAATTGCTATTTGTGAGGCACTCAGTATTGCATTCAGCAAAAATATTTACAATGCACTCTCCAAAGCTGGACTTCCTTCAGTGCTGAGGCCTATTCACTTTATACAAAGATGTCTACATTATATTGTTCTGAGAGTACGAAGAGACTTAAAAGCTGGAATATGTTAAATTTATATTCTCTTTTAACACCTCCTTACAAGAGCCAGAAGTGCCAGAATTTCTTAGTGTAAATGAAAAATCAGTCTCCTTGACTCCTCTGCTGCGACCCCCAAGGCAGATACCCGGCACTGGAGGGGCTCCTCTGGAGGTTGAAAAGGCTCAGAAGAGCCCTGCATTGCTGCTGTTTGAGGTATGCCTCTTATCTGGGTGAAGTGCTTCATGCTCTAAACAGAAACACAGCCTCCATCTCAAAAAAAATCCCATTGACAGACCCTGAAGACACAAGAGGCACTCACTGAAGTAAAATAGGGTGCCTGTATGGGGAACAAACGCCGGTCCCCTGCAACTGGATGGGTGCATGCTTTCAGCCTTCAGGCTATAACTGTGTACTAAAAGAGACCAAATATTTCTCCAAAGCAAGAGAATTGTGTTTATCATTGTTTTCCTGAATGTCACTCATCAAATGCCAGCTGCTTGCAGGGACGTAGCACTGGCTTTTATCATGAGGCCTATGACTTCCCTGGACAGATCCATTAGGCCTGTCAGGCTCCATATTTCTCCCCCCTGCCTCACATCCAAGTGATGAGGTGACATACAAGGCAGAAGACTGCCTTTTACAGCAGCCTAGTCAATTGGAACTTGAAAAAAAAAAAAGTGTTCTGAAATATAAAAGCCTGTAACATTGTCTTAACTCCATAAACACCTTTTTATTTTGGGAAAGCGAGTACTACCTACAAAAATATTTGCAGGCTGTCTTGGCCCAAATTCCTACAATCTGTGATGAAGTAAGATGAATTAAAAAATACAGCTGTTTTTAAATTGACAGGAAGAATATAACACAGTGGCCCATTGTAAACAAAAACAAAACCAAACCTAAACAAAACTCCCTAAAAGCACATTCTTTGACTTCTTAAGAGAAAACCACTGGATATAGAAGTAACTGAGGGAAGGAATGTGGAAGCTCTATTACTTTTCCCAAATCATTTGAAGCTATAAGAGGACCATGTCTTACCGGTTTAGTGACACAGAGTTGGAAGAATACTGATCTTAAACAGAGATTTAAGGGGGACTTTTGCAAGTATGTGACTACAGAAACCTAAAGGTCATGTCCCAGTCTGAGGAACAAATTGCCGATTTTGTAACTGCAGAATCTGTTGAAAGGCAATTCCAGCACGATTTCCCCTCTCCTACCCTTCAAGCCATGAAATGTTTCCTTCTCTGCAACTTGTGGTGTGCTTGAATTTGGTACAATGGAAGTGGCAAATAATCAAGATTTTTTTTTATTCCCTTCAGTTCAAAATTATTTTCCTTGAAAGCTAATCTGTATTGGTCTGCCAAAATCTTTAAAGCTAGACTTACAGGATTCATTTTTCCCCTTTCTGGAATATATATTGTTTCTCCTACGGTAAAAGAACCGCAAACAGTAGGCTGGGACGCTTGACAGAGCTATAATTAGACAATTGGCAACATTAAACATAGGAAGAATTGATAGCCTGCTTAGTTGGCTTATCATGCAGAATTATATAATGACTGTAGAAAAGGACCAACAATAATTTTAATTGCTCTCCCTCTCCCTCTCCCTCTGATTCCCATCTTAGGATGCTTACATACTATGTGAGAGTTTGAGATCAACAGTATAAATCAAATGCACCCGGGAACCACAGACCAGTGACTGCGGAACATTTACATTTGGTTATAGCTTCTTTATATTTACTTCTACTGAGATACTCCTCACAAAGGGACTTTGGCTAACCACATATTTTTCCTGCACCAGACATTCAGTGTACTCTTCAGGCTGCATTGATCACCCAGACCCCCTGCATAAGAACATCCTCTATGGGAAAGGTTTTGTATCTGGAAGAAAGGCCAACCAAAGCAGCTCTCTCTATCTTTTAGCCACAAGATAAAATCCCACCTCTTCAGAATAGTGAGACAGTGTGATTCTGAGTAACTCCGAAAGACTTTCCGGAACATGATTTAGGAAACTGGAACTAAATTTTGTGTTGGGCACAAAATGCAGTAGGCAGGTACTTCAGCCTATGCAAACCTCTTTGCAGATCTAGTGCTCTGTTTCTACAGTATGAACATAACCTTAAAGTGTATGTGTCACAATTAAATCCAGAAGTCTTTTACTAAGAAAGACAAATACACTTCCTGCAGCAATTTTGCTGAAATTTCAAGGCTTTATTAATTACTGCTTTGTAGTTGTGCCAGCACCTGCTTACAAAACCCTTGAAAAAAAGGGGCATCTTAAATGACTAAGTAAATAACTACACTGTAAGTAGAAGTGGGCACTCAGTCTGCACCCCAGCAAAACAGCTCTGTGTATCTGGGATGTTCAGCACCTGGGTTACTTTTTAGAATTTTTTCTTGGCTGCGCAATACCCACTATCTATCAGGAAGACTTTAACCAGATACCTTACGTTGTTTCCAATGTTATTGTGCAATTCTGCACTTTGCTAGCATAAATAGATTTATTTTTATTTTGCCTCCTAATAATAGGAATAGTTTTGACATACTCAATTTAGAGAAACATGATGAAGTAGTTCCAATGCACTTTAGAGTCAGCATTTTAAAATGAGGGACAATATCACACAGAACCAAAGAAACTTGCCCACAGACAGGCAAAAAAGAGAGAGGAGCTGATTTGTAACCTGGATGAAGATGATTCATGAGGTTTGATGCTCGCACTGCGATCTCTTCTCACTGGAGCTGGCTCCAATGTAGGTAATCCTGTGGCTGATGTAGTTGTGGTCCAAGTTGAGGACACACGTCTCAGCAGTCCTGGAGGCAAACTTCTCCGTAAGCGCTAAAGAGAAATCAGTTGCTTTGAGTTTATATAGGCTTACAAAAACTTTAAACCTGCAGAAGAAAAACATTTCCATTTGATTAAATCTGCCTGACAATACCTAATGAAGTCTCTTAAATTTGAACTCTCCTAAGTGTTATGCTACCTACCTTGTGTTCAATCAACACAACCAGTGCTTTAAATGCTTGGAGGGTCTGGGCCATCCTCCCTGTTTCAAGTTTAAAAAACATACATTAAAAAAATATATCCACAGCCCCATAGCCACAGATGTTCAACACCTGGAGCTCTCACTGGAGTCAGCCAATGCTGGTTGTGCTCTTTAAAAATTTTGGTCTTATATGATGTGGCCAAAGGCACTTAAACAAGTCATCAGGGACACAAAAGTGACTGGGGGATTGGAGCATCTGTCATGAAAGGAAAGGCTGAGAGAGCTGGGATCGCTCAGCCTGAGAATGCTCAGGGGAGTTCTTACCAATGTATATAAATACCTGAAGAGAGCATATAAAGAAGATGGAGTCAGGCTCTTTCCGGTGGTGTCCAGGACAAGAGGCAATGGGGCACAAATCAAAATACAAGAAATTCCATTTAAATGTAAGAAAAATATTTTTTACTGTGAGGATGACTGAACACTGAAAGAGGTTGCCCAGAGAGTCCGTGGAATCTATGCCCACAAATATATTCAAAATTCAACTGGACATTCTCCTGAGTGACTTGTTCTAGGTTGAGCCTAGGGAAACCTGCTCCAGGCTCAGCTTGCTTGAGCTGAGGGACAGGACTAGATGATCTCCAGACTGGACTAGATGATCTCCAGATGTACTTTCATCCTCAACTATTCTGTGAATTAAACTAAGTGCTCAGAATCAGAGATTCAAGGCAAGAAAGGCTGTAAGAAAAATAACGGAGGGGAGATCCAACATTTTTCCTGCTATATCTACCCAATCCAAAGATCATTCACTGAAACAAAACTTTCATGATCTGGGATATGATGTCTCCTGAAAAGCTTAGAGAAAGCATCACTGTCTACAGTAGATTTTTCTTGATCACCTCATATTTTTCTTTCACCTGACTCTTCCTTTTCTCCACTAACAGGACTTGCGTGGTTTTTCTGATTTTTTGAAGGCAGAGATAATAAGGGATGATGACAGAGAGTCTTTGTGGATCCAGATTTGCTATTGCAGATGCTAAAATTTTGTAAGATGTTTCTCTTTTAGTTCTTGTGAAGCATGACGGAGAGCTTTGACTGTGCCAGAGGATTAAGAGATACAAGATGGAGGACACTTGTGTGAAGCCTGTTGTTGTTGTGAACTTGATGGAAGCTCAAACTTACAGATAAATATGTTAACATACTATCTCCTTACCCAAAATGCTCAGTGTCAGATGCTTAAGGTAAAGACCCTAAATCTATATTTAGACACTTAAATATAACATAAAACTATTAGTTTTATGAACCATAATACACTTAGGTCAGTGAATTCTTCAGTGAAATTAGTTCTTTGCAGCATTAACTTATTTCTTCATCCTTGATTTCTCTTCTCCTCACTAGGTATTATGCAGCGGTGAACTGGTATATGTTCACTGTGTTTGCTCATGTGATGGCAGTGTTCTTCCACTTTTCCCTGCACAGCCCAGAGTACAGCCATTATAGACATGTACACTAAAATAAACTGGAAAATGTGCTTAAAAACCTGTGAACATCCATTTAATGTATATAGCTGCTACACAGGGTAGGGTATTACCCAAATAGGGTAACAATTATCATCACACTAAAATATATTTAAAAAAGAATCACAAGTGTTGCAATTCAGATGCCGGGAAATGCTGGAATGAATGCTGGCTGTGCCAATTGAACTGTTAAAAATTAAAAGCATTTGCCTGTGCAATGTACTCTGCCTATATTTAATTTTACAAGTGAGACTACAGTACAAAAGTATTTTGGTTTAGTTTCAGAAGTGAAATGTAAGCCTTGCAGGACAGCTAATTAGCAACAAACCTACAATTCAAACTACTTCAAAGCTGATTTTTTCTTCTTGTTGTTCACTTATTAAATGTGGGTGGTTAATGCATTATTTCCTGATGGATTCCTGAGCATTCATAAATCCATCTGTCAAGGCAGTAATATAGGTATTTTTTGGGTTCAGCCTTCTTTATCTTCTCATGACTACTTCTCATGAGTTCACAGTATTTGTCACACTAAGTATTGTGGTGATCTTTTTTGTTTGGTATACAGCATTTTAAACTTGATCCAGAACACCTGGAGGTCATCAGTAGAGATATTTTCATTGACTTCTATAGGTTTCACACCTCTATCTAAATGAAGTAAGAGACTGAACTAGATGAAGAATTTCAAATTCCAATCTTCAAAGTGAGCAAAAAAGTCCCTTATCTTACGAAGGTTGTGCTAGATCAGGGGTCCTCAAACTTTTTAAACAGGGGCCAGTTCACTGTTCCTCAGACACGTCGCAGGCCGCTGCACTGTCCCTCAGACCCTGTCGCGGGCCGGACTATAG